>CM033279.1:35683440-35804887 GCA_019343175.1 Oedothorax gibbosus | reverse complement strand
TAAAATTTATTTTTCAACGACTACGTTAAACAGACATATCCCTGGGTCGAAATTAGAATATTTTCATGATGTGTGTGACCCTGAGAAAGTCCAAAAATAAAAGTGGGTCGTCGTTGATGTCCTTCCACGTCAAACTGAGGCATACGGTAATTTAAGCTTCTAACTCCATCGTAAGATTAATCTAATTATTCTTGGAATGTGAGACATTACAAGAATCGGTAAATTTTTACACGAAAAAAGAATTTTTTTAAAAATTCAGTTGTAAAAAATATAATTCTACATATGCACTTATTTACACCACACCGATGGTGTTCCCACCTTAGCGTTGGTGGTGTGGTTTGCGTGTGTTGTCGATCCCGAGAGCTACGCCGGCGGTAGCTTAGGCTACTGGCAGGGTCCCCCCCAACCGGACAGGTCGGGGGAGACACCAGACGAAGAGGAACACCCGGGTCCTCCAGGTTGGGGTTGGGCGTGGGGCTAACGACCCCACCCCGGAAAAACCGCTGTTTACAAAACACTAACAAGACAAAAAAAGCCGGACTGCTGTAAAGGATAACGAACGGACCAGAGATTTGAGATTTGGAACATGGAATGTGTTGAGTCTATTTCGAACTGGTGCAGTGAAACAACTGCTGGGGCAGTCTGATAAATATAGATTAGATATCTTGGCAATCCAAGATGTTAGATGGAAAGAGAGCAATATTACTGATCTAGGAAAATATACTATTTTCAACAGTGCCAGCTCTACTAGAAATTCTCATGGCACGGGATTCATTGTGAGAAGAGAATTAAAGAGTGAAGTAATTGATTTTCGAGCGATAAATGAAAGAATGTGTACGTTAAGATTGAGAGCTAAATTCTTCAACATAACCCTGTTAAGTATACATGCTCCTATAGAAGATGCTGAAGAAGAACAGAAGAACGAGTTCTATGAGGATCTCAATAATGAAATTGCAAGGGTACCAAGACACGATGTAAAGTTAGTGTTGGGAGACCTAAATGCTAAAATTGGCAGAGAACCCTGGTTTAGACCAACAACAGGCCAGTTTAGCTTGCATGAATCCAGCAACGAAAATGGAATGCGAGCAGTGGATTTTGCAACTGGCAACAACATGATTATTAGTAGTACATGTTTTGATCATAAGAAGATTCACAAAGAAACTTGGATTTCCCCGGACGGTGGAACGAAAAAACAAATTGACCACATTTTAACTGATAAAAGACATGCTTCGGATGTTAATATCAGAAGCTACAGGGGAGCGGATTGCGATAGTGATCACTTTTTGGTTGTTATGAAATACAGACAGAGAATATCAAAGACCCGCAACATCAGGGGTAAGAAGCAGGAAAAATTTTACGTTAAAAAACTAAAGAATAAAGATATCGGAGATAGCTATAGGAAAGCACTGGATGCGAAAATTGAGGAGGAACACCTGGAGGATACAGAAAATTTGTCAGTGGAAGAGAAGTGGGAAACGTTCAAGAATATTATTATAAATTCTGCTGATGAAACCTTGGGAAGAGAAAAAAGGGAAAAAGAGAAGGAATGGTTTGATGAGGAGTGTGAAATCTCAGTTGCAGAAAAGGATAAAGCGAGAGAAAGGTTGATTGCCCGTCATACAAGAAACAATGAAAAGGTATACAAGGAAAAGAGAAAACTAGCTAAGAGAATTATTCGTACCAAGAAAAGGGCGCTGGAAAAAGAAAAGATACAGGAAGTGGAGGACCTATCTGCGATAGGGGACATCCGTGGAATGTATGCAAGACTTACTTCTATAAGAAGAGGGTACCAACCGCGTAACACAATTTGTCGTGGAAATGATGGAAACTTGGTTGGAAAGGATGATGAAATTTTGGAGACATGGGCGGAACATTTTGAAAACCTACTCAACAGAAATGAATTAATTGGACAAACAGTGGGTGAGCTATTCACATCAGTGAATGATTGTGAACCGTTGGAGATCAATGAAGTTTAAAGAAGCAGTTAAAAAGTTACGTAATGGAAAAGCTCCTGGAGAAGATTTAATTTTCTCAGAATTATTAAAATATGGCAGTGAGAAGCTATACAAAATGGTGTATGACCTGGTAAATGAAGTCTGGGAGAAAGAGCAAATGCCAAACGAATGGAACAGTGCAGTGATACACCCAATTTTAAAAAAAAGGAAACATACTAGATTGCAACAACTATAGAGGGACTTCCCTGCTTAACCTGACATACAAAGTATTGACAAAAGTTATAGCTGCAAGACTTAAACCATTGGTAGAAAGAGAAATCGGAGACTATCAATGCGGTTTTAGACAGAATAGATCAACCATAGACCAGATATTCAGCATAAGAAATATATTGGAAAAGTTCAAGGAAATGAATGTGAATGTCTACCAGCTCTATGTTGACTTTAAGCAAGCGTATGATTCAATAAATAGAGAATTGATGCTAAAGACTTTGAACGAGTTTAATATTCCGCATAAATTGATCAGGTTGGTTAAATTGACAACTTCATCAACTAGGGCTAAAGTAAAGATACAGGGCAAGGTGTCCAAACAAAGACTAAATGCTGGAAATCGCAGTTTTTTTGCACTTAAAAAATTACTAACATCAAAAACAATAACGAGGAAGACAAAGCTTCAGGTTTATAAAACTAAAATCAGACCAACAGCTATCTATGGATCAGAGACATGGACTTTAACGCAAAAACAAGAAAAAATGCTGATTACATGGGAAAGGAAAATTCTTAGAACTGTTTTTGGACCTGTCAAGGAAGGAGATCTTTGGAGAAGGAGATTTAATTTCGAAATTTCAAGACTATTTAAGGAAAAGGATATAATCAGTTATATGTAAAGGCAAAAAGAATACAATGGCTGGGACACCTAGAAAGAATGGAGGAAGACAGAGGCACTAAGAAAATATTCAAGGGGCAGTGCCAGGGACAAAGGAAAAGAGGAAGACCAACTAAGAGATGGTTTGATGAGGTGGAGAAAGACCTTAAGACTCTAAAAGTCCGAAACTGGAAACAAAAGGCTAGAGACAGGAGGCTTAGGAGGAAAATTGTTAGTGAGGCCATAGTCCAACATGGGCTGTAACGCCGAGTAGTAGTAGTAGTAGTAGTAGTAGTAGTAGCACTTATTTTTACATTGTAAAAAAAAATCGAAAATCTGACTCAAATTGGGTTGTAAGGTATCTGGGTAACGCAATAGATCCAAATTCAATAGCTTAGTGGAAGAACATGCTAAGTGACAAAAAGATGAAAACGAGATAATGAGCTTTAGGTTTTAGTTTGCACTTAGATGCGTTAAAAACGGTACATGCAAACGGTAAAAAATATACTTAACTTAAAGTTTATGAAAAAGGGGGAACTTATCTATAAAGGAAAGAACAACATGTTCATTGACACAAAAATCTCAATTTGTTCAACAATTTCACTTAGCACGTTCTTCAATTCATTCTCCACTAAGCTCTTCAATTGTGTTTTAAGGGAAGTGAATTTGTGAACCAATATCGTAAATTAAAAGTGTCTATTTTGGATTTTTTCCAGAACCCATTTTAAAATTGTTGTCCAAAATGGGTAAAATTTTAATCCAATAACAATTTGACGTACGTTTTGAGATCAAATTTAGGTTCCGAATCGTACCCAAAATATTCACTGTTTTTTTTTAAAAACTATTTTCTTTACAAGGAAACCCTTTTCAATTTTGAACACTACTGTGCTCAGATACCTAACAACCCGATTTGACTTTATTTTTTGTTCTATTTTAACCTTTTTTCATTCCAGAAAATGTGACTGGAATTAGATTCCAACCTCCACCTAAAAAAAATTCAGTATCGATGCAGACGCCTTACCAACTATGCCACAGAAGGGCCAATTCACGAATGTAAAAGCCACACAGAAGGCGTGTGAGTAAAACATATTTCCTTTTTTTAAACGATGTAAAACCGTTTAATATTTTTAAGTACAAAACACTTAATAAATATGTAGCAGTTTAAAAATATAAACACTTAATGCATGAATCGGAGCAATAAATGATAAATGATAATAACACAAAAAATTACAAATTCCATCCAGAGTGAGATTTATTGTACATTTACTATAACAATGTAATGTAAGAAAACTATTTAATTGTTACAGAAAAAAATGTGTAGAAATATTTAAAATAATTAATTTCACTGAAAAAAGGAAGGTAAAAAGTATTAAAATTTCCAAACAAAAAACGTGGTAAAAAAATTATAATTGATTTTTTTAAATTTTAATTTATAACAGGTTCTAAAACAATTAAACTGTATTATATATGATTTATTTACATATCAATTATTTAAAAATATAGTTTGAGATTTTGGTTTGACATACATACTCTTTGAAATAATTTTAAAGTTTTTAAAACAGCTATACGGTAACTGCAGATAAGTGTACATCTTGTCACAATAAAACTAAAAGTTAGATAATTACTTGGTTTGTATAATCATTCGCAAAATCCAAACTTTTATCATATAACAGTACAAACAAATATTTAAACCAATAAAAGCAATTTTGTTTAAAAAAGCACCTTTTTTTTTACAGCAAATAATTTATCTAGCAGAAAGCATCACAATGTAATCAGATCACAGTAAAAAAACTTTTTTCATGTAAAACCCATTTTGGGAAATTTAAGCGATAAATATATTTTTAATTAAATACATTAAGATAGTAAATTACACCTAACAAATTGTTAATTTTTTTTACGTTTTACTAACGCTTTTAATCTTAATCATAAGGTCACAAAATTCAAGAAACAAACTTTCACACAAATAAATCCTATTTAATAATAAATATATCACACAAATCAGACCTGTAGCACACAATATATTCGTAAACAAAAACTAATCACTGTACCAAAAAATGCAAATTTGTTCCCTAATAAACAGCACACAAATGAAATTATTTAAAATTGTCAAGTATAATGGAACATCATTTACTTGAGCTTAAGGTGCATTCACTCAAATGTCCATAATTTGTTACTAATATAAACATTACAAAATAAATTGATAACTTAATCATGACATTCAGAACCGTTTGGTTGGCTGTTTTCGGCATGTGAAAATTGAATGAATCACAGTAGAGAAAACAGTTATAGTTACAAACAGAGGACTCTCGTTAATTAAAAGCAATGGAGAAAAAAACAAGATGGCAAAGGACTATCATTTGATTACTAAACTTTTTTAAATTATACAGGCATGAGTTTGACAAAAAATAAAAAAGCTGAAACTAAAATGCGAAATTGTATGCGTAAAAAAACATTTTAAGCAGTATACTTAATTCACAAAATAAGCTGTTACATTATACATGTATGTTTATAATAATGTTTTTTAAGCTTTAGGCACGAATAGAAACAGGGTTGCCACAGAAGTTGGAAAACCAAATTCCCCGACTTTTCCGGAGAATTTTAAGAAAATTCCTGGTTTTAAAATATATTAAACTATTATACCTAAAGAAGCCTTGCATAACAAGTGCCAAAGTAACAAGGACTTCATTCGTTTATTAAATGGACTAGTGTTACCTTAATTTTTTTTTTTGAATGAATGGGAATTGAATGAATCACAGTAGAGAAAACAGTTATAGTTACAAACAGAGGACTCTCCTAATTAAAAGCAAGGGTGAAAAAAACAAGATGGCAAAGGACTATCACTTGATCACTAAACTTTTTTTAAATTATAGCATTTGTATGTAAAAATAAACAAGAAGGTTTGCAACAGTCTAGTTTGGGTTATGAAAGTGGGTGATAGAACTTTCATAAAAGCTTTCACTATTTATGTTAAATACTTAGTGTGGTAGCTAAAAAAACAGAAATTGAGATCCAAATAAAATATGTCTTGCTTAAACAAAATTTCATACAAATTGAAATGTCAAAAATAGAAAAATAGTGTAACGTAATAGTTTTACAATACCAAATCTGAGAAAATTAATTAGTAGATCTTAAGTATTCATGCCTTATCTTTTCTATAATAAATCCATACTCATGTGCTTTGGAAATCACAATGTTTTCATAACTAAAATTTATTCAAAAGAGTTATAGTCTGTACCAGATTTAAATGAAATGTTGAATCAATTAACTAAACATATATCAATACCATGGAAAACTAACTAAACAGTAATTTCTAAATAAATGCTACACTGTATTTACTTTTTACATGCATTTACATTTACTAAAACGGTTATAAACAGTCATTAAAAATCGACACTTAAACATCAGTGAAAAACACATTAATGGGTAATTCCATGCAAAATTATCCTTTCTGTAGTGTAAGTCATGTTTGTAAAAAGTGATTATCACTATACAACTTTTAACATTAAATGGAAAAAAAAATTGTGGAACAGTTGATCTACACTTATTATAACTAAATAATGTAATGTACTTTATTTAATTTGATTTATTTTTTAAATTTATAAAGCTTTTAATCTCCTCTTAAATCATGACTTACACTACAGTTACATGGAATTAGCCTAATACACTGTGAGGAGACAACAGGTAACTGTTGATGAATAAATGACAAAGTTTGGTTTGATTAGTTTTTGTACTAATTATGGCGTTTAATGCACAACTATTTTGTACTTAAATAAATCTTCATACCAATTTCAAGAATGACTTTTTTTATCAATAAAATAAAGATTTGTACATGGTTTAAAGTTCCATCATTTGGTTTAACGTTCCCCATTTACAAATGAACTTCATAAGGTAATACATGATATGTTTAAATGCAACATTTAATAATTGTAAATTAAAATGCTAAAATTAAAAACAATTCGATAAGATTAAAGAAAGCTGATTGGTTTATGTTGCAACTAAGTCAAACAATCCAAATGAAACAATTATTTATCCACAGCATTTATGTATAAAAATTTGATACAGTTTTTGGTATGTGTAAAAAATATGGTAAAAAATTTAAGGTTCTATCTTTATAAGAGATCCCCTTCAAAATATTAACAAAAATCTCCTAGCATTTTATTATACAGTTTCCAAAGGCTAAATTAATTCTTACTAGGGCAGCATTGTTAACATAATTTAACTTCCATAAAATCAGTGGTAATTGTTATTATAACTAATTTTCAAATTTAATTTTACAAAGACTCTTTTACCAAATAATGAATTTAAAGCATAAAATGATGCTTGATAAAATGAATTTTTTATTTGAAGGGTCCAGTGCAAAAATTATTATATTATATCAGCCTTTAGCATTGACTATAAAATTCGTTTTAAATGTATTTAGGTTCCTTTAAACAAAATAGTTCTGGTCTTTTTTAAGGTCTATATGAAGACAGCTGTATACTTTTTAACCAAAAATAAACTTCAAACATTCAAATTGTAATAATTCAGTTAACTTATTCTTCTAAATCTTTCGTTTGCATAATCAAACACAAAGTTAAGTACAAAGTGGAATTAAATAAATTTGATTAACTTCTAAAAAAAATAATAATAAAAAATGTGGAATAGGTTATATTTTCAAACTATATTTCTTATTTGTACCAAAGTATGGAGACAAAGAAACTAAGTTTACTGGACAGAATAAATACTATAAAATGTGACCTAAAAATGTTTATTTTAAAATAATATATTAGGTATGTAAGGGGATATATTTTGTAGTTGAGTATAAACAGTCTTAAATACAATTATAACTTTTGCAGGAAATAAAAATGTGAACATTGTTCAGTTGTTTTTACACAGTCACATTATTATCTATAAGTTAGTAATTTTATGACATCAATTTGGTAATCACTAGAGACTGTTCTAAAATTCTATGCTAAAAAGAATAATTTAGAAATTTCATTACCACACCTCTGCCATATTGTGACAAAATATCAAAAAGAGGTTCTGCCAAAAAAAATTAATATATTAACAGACAGCTCATTTGAATTGATTTTTTTAAAACTTACATAGTTAGGAATGTAAAATATCAATGTTTCAAGTGTGACAAGTCCTAGATTGACAAAGGGGCATATTGTAATACAAACCAAACAATTTGAACTTTTCAACTTCTCAATATTATCAAATTCATGATCTAAATAATATTATGTATTATGCATAATAATGATAAAACTGATTGTGATTAGTCGTCAGCTATCTATCCAGTTAGTTCATTGTTCGTTTACACTGTTTCAATTTAATAAGTTGTTAATTTAACTGAATGGGTTATTCGAATAGAAACATATCTTCAAAAATGATTCCAGTTTCTTTTCTGAATTTTCAAATCTATTGACCTGTTAGTTAATATAAAAGAAATTACAAAAAATTTTCAGTATATTTTCAATTTTAACATTATTAGAGGTGAGCATGATACATTTTAGAAGTAATTTTTTTGGAACTGTCTTGCGTACAAAAGCACTTTTTCAAAACGTAGCAAATTAAAACTATAGTAAACTGACTTCAGTAAAAAAAAACCAAAGAGATTCATTAAAAATTAGGTAATAGTATGGAAATCAAGATCAGTAAAAAAAATGAAAGTGAGAAAAGAGGCTTATGCTGATTTTTTAAGATTAATAGATAATCAATATTTAATACACCTAACATTTTAAACTTTAATCTGTACAATTTAGCATAAGGCTTTAGATTTAGAACAAGTCCTTGAATTCTGACTGATATATTTTAAACAAGTACTTAAAAATTAAATAATCCTAAATTTCAAAAGTGTTTAAAATTTTAAAAGGTATTTTTTAAAACATGACTTTAGTGTTAGTAACGTATCTTTCATTTTTTTTAAAAGAAATGTATTTTTTCAAAATTTTTGTTAGAAAATACACTAAAAAATTTTAGAATTTGAAATATGAAATTCTTAAAAAATTGATTTTTTGTTACTTTTTAAATATTAGCACAGAAAAAAGTACATTTTAGTTGAGAATTAATTACATAACTAAAAAGGAATCTAATTAAAATGAGTCGCATAAAATCCATACACACACACAATATATACAAACACAGACTAGATATTAGTAGCAAACATAAACTTAATAGAACTTCTCAATCTTTTTGCAATTGATGAAACAATTTTAATATAAAAATAACAAGCTTTTTTTAACAAACTTGGTTACAATTAACTTTTTAAATATTATATTTTTTTATTAAATTTTAAAAATACTATTACTTCTTTTTTTAATTTTTGAATATTTCATCATTGTATTCTACCAAAATATGAAAGTAATTGTAATTTACAAGTTAGCCATTAAAAGACAATTTAAACTGCTAATATAAAATATGACTATTTACAGAAAACAAACCTTGTACATTACAAACAATTTATATAAATATTTCCTTTAAAAGTAGGAACTTAGTATTGTAAGATTTTAAGTAGTTTTACTTTCAATTTGTTTGCAATACAACTAATTTATACAAAACTTCTTAGCAAAAAAATTCTCATACTTTTTATTGACTAAAAACATGCATTTATTTAAAAGTAGGATCTTAGTAAGTAATTTTGCTCTCAATTTGTTCTTAATATAGCTAATTTATTTAAAATTTACAATTTCTATTTTTTATTGAATAAAAACACATAGTCCATTTTAAAAAGTAGGAATTTAGTATTTTAGGTAATTTTGCTTTAAAATTGTTCACAGTATAACTATTTATGTAAAATTAACAAATATTTATCCTACTTTTTATTGGCTCCAAAAAAATAATAAAAAGTGTGGAGTTCTTAATCAGTCCCAAACATGCAACAAATAAAATTTGAAAATATAACGACAATTTACATTATATACATACAAATTTCATATATATTTTTAATACTGATAAGGACTTTGTCATCTACTTGGTAAATTCTTTCTCTCTATAACTGGACTAACTTGCAAATGCTCAGCATGTACAAATAAATTTTCGGGAGATCTACAATGAAGCCTACGAATAATGGAATGTAAATTATTTCCAGGGAAAAGAATTTCCAAGATTTCTTCAACAATAACATAGAAGAATCTTTTGTTTAGCTCTGAGCGTTGGAACATTTCAAAAACACATAAGAGTCCTTTTCTAGTGGTCTCACTACCAATAACATGTTTTAGTTCATCTAAAAACAAAAGGAATTTTTTTAATACAAAATATTGCATCAGAAATACAGTAATGAAACAATATATTTAATATTTCATTATTTACTTCAGAATCGAGTATGAAAGTACAAATTCATCAAAAAAGTCCTCCAAACTCTGAATTAAAAAGTTTTCATACACTATCAGTGTCACAACGTCCAAGCCTATTTTAAAATTAAGTTATAATACTTCCTATAAAATGTGCACATAGAAAATGCATGTAAAATAAGTCGACAGGGAAACTTCGGAGTAATTAAAGATCTTTTATTTAAGAGCTATTCATCAGGATAAGGTTGATTTGTCGTCTGCAGTCGACGAGAGAGTGTCAACGAATGCCCACAAAAATAGCGAAAAATCTCGAGCTCTGCTCCACTGAACAATCAGAGTTATGAGAAAGTTTGAAAAGGCCAACTTTAAAAATGTGATGACTAAACAGTTTCTGTGGGATTGATTGATCTAGGCGACTGTTTGTCGCCGACAGGGTGTGGTTGGGATGTTAAAGTACAGTACTAAGTGATATTAAGAATATATGAAAAAGATAATTTAAGTTATTAAGTTTAATTGGGATACAAAATATAAGATTTTGAGGGGGTTAAGTTATAATATGTTTTCCTGCTATTAAATGTGACAACTGTAAAATTTGTCCCAATGTGAAATTGACAGGTGATCAAGCTATCAAATCCACAAGAGGAAAACCTACAGAAATCAGCTTAGTTAAACTGTTAAATTTGTTAATCCACTCTCCTCCAATTGGCAATATTAATTATTACAATAATATTTGTACACAATGTTTAATTCATATTCTGAAAAATTAAGCATGTTCAATAGCAAATTAATAAAACAACTAGAAAGTATGACAGACGAAGATTTTGAGGGGGTTAAGTTATAATATGTCATACATTTATCTAAGAAACAGCCAAAATGGGATTAAATAAGGCAGAAAACTTTCATGCCTTAATTATAAGGTGTTAAGCTTTTAAAAAATAGCTGCTTTAGGCCTCTGTTAATATCTCTAATGGGCCAAATTTTAAAAGGAATTGAATAAAATTCAATTCGACAAAACTTGTCACAATTGAATTATTAATCACAGTTGAGTGATCTCAAACATTAGTATGCAAAACATACATGATATAACTTGCCGAAAATTGTTGTCCCTTTAAATTGATTCCTCACCAACTTTGTAACAAACAAAATCCTGATGCAAAATTGTCATAACCCACTCACCATAATTGTTGGCAGACGTAAAAACTAATAAAACATAACTACTGTTTTAAAAGACAACTAATGTTTATTAAAACAACATACGCAGAGAAAGAAAAAGGAACAACAGAAAACAAACGCAACATGCGTTATATACTGGGACAACAATGTCACGGACATCAGCTTCTTCAAAAATAGTCACAGCATTGGTTGGTCGACCAGGCCCAACCAGAGCTGTAACCAAATCCGGCGATCCGCCAATACACCGTGAAATAACAATAATCACGAGACGTTATCGGTGGATGCCAAAAAAAAAAATTATTAGGCAAACGGAAAGATTCGTAAAATACTATTTGGCTCACAATAATTACAGATAGAAAATTTGTAAATAATGATTTTTATATAAAAAAATCACAGAATAATAAGCAGGATATACAGAATAACAAAAAAAAATATTTTTAAAAAATGTTGCTTACCGGGTATGGAACAAAGTAGAAGCAGCTTAGCAGCAACTCTAGTTCGCATTTTAGTTTTTGCTTCTCTGTCAGGTGTTGGTACAGCAAGGGATCCATTTGGCCATAATGCTTCCCTGATTAGACAAAAAATGATAATGGTTAAAAAAAATCAAAACATTTTCAAGTGGTTTAAAACAAGCTAGGGAAGATGCAAACCTAAATGCTTTGATATATTCTGCCATTTGCTCAGCTGATGTACTTTTTTGAACAAAATCAAGAATTTTCCTGTTAAATAGAAATGGTAAATAAGAAAATAATTTAGAAATCTAGAACTATGTTTTCAATACTTGAAATTATGCTCACTAACTAAATCAATGCAACTAAAAAAATACTTTAAATGTGTGAAAATTGAGTTTTTTATAACTATTAATAAAATACTCTCATACTAAGTAATAAAATACTCTCATACTAAGTAATAAAATACTCTCATACTAAGTAATAAAATACTCTCATACTAAGTTATATTAAAAAAAATTATTAAAAAAACTTTAGTGAAATTGTCTGAAATAATGAGAAGAACATGTTCACAACCAATAAAGGTTTATTTGGATTTACAAAACTGTCTACTTACCTATTAATTGCATCACCATAGGTAGCATTTATAATTTGCCTTAAGAGTATTACAATTCTTTTTCGAAACCACTGATCTTTGCTCTTCAAGTCAAACACTTCATCCATCAGTAAAAGCAAAATACGAAGCGGAATGTTATCATCTCCCTGAAATATTTAAAAAAAATTAATGGAATTTTAAATTGAGTTTTACAGAGTTCCTTTTTAAAGAGATATGTTTAATACAAATATAGATGATTTTCGTGATAAATTCGATATCTATTAAGGCTGTTATTACATACAAAATTTTTTTTTTTATTTATCATAAATTTTAATTGCTTCAAACAGAGCCCAATAAAGAGCGCTTCTAAGATTAATCTGGCAAACTGTAGTTCAAGTAGACAGAGTTCATACTCTATCTATGCTTGTGAAATTCAAGAGTTTATAAGGAGTTTTTCAGGAGTGCAGAAATGTAAATTCAGGAGGAAACGAGGAATAAAATTGATTATGTTAGTTAATTATGTATCAGTCTAGTGACTTCACTACACTTCAAATGATGAACCAGAAAAAAAATCTTTTAAAGAGTTGTGCGTTGCATTATGGGACTTAACTAGTATCTTGATGTCCGAACTCTATTTTTCTACTGCGCATGAGCAGTTGACTTATTCGAAATAAAGTACGGGAGAAAAAAGGCAGAGAAAGGAGAAAAACTATTTGTTTCCAATTTTTTTTTTTAGGAGAAGGAAAAAAAGATCAGGAGATCAGACATAAATTTCAGGAGTTATAAGGGCCCTTAGAAAAACAATATGAAATTCAGGAGTTTTACAGGAATTTCAGGAGGCAAACAAACCCTGAGTAGAGAGATGTCAGTTATTGTAACTAACCTACATGACGAAAAAAGCAGCAGCCAAACATTTTATTTTTTATAATGGGCCTCCAGCAATATATAACTATAGTGCGTGCTTTCACAATTCAAAGTTCGAAAACAGTTTCTTCCTGTACCCCATTGTGTGGTTTTATAGAACATGGTGAGAGTGCAACAGTTTTTGTTTTTCCCCCCTCCCTACTTGGGTTGGGGCTGGGAAGAAAGCTATTGCGATTAACCTCGCATCAGAGCCTCAAACAAGGTATGTTTAAAACAGTGCTGATCACGTTTCCTAGAAAACCATACTATAGGGTAAGGGGGAAAAAGTGTTTAAAAAGATATCATTGTAATCAGAAAGAGTAGAAAAAATTGCAAAATCTATCTTAAATGTCCTAAAAAAAGATTTAAATAGATAAATTTATACATTCAAATCTTTTACCTCAATATCCAGACCAGCTGCAACTTTACAACTTTCGGGTGAAGGCTGATTGACAGGGGAAGTGCTGCGATTTCCAAGGACTTTGCCTATCCCATCCTTAAGTCCATCTATGAAGGAGTCGGGAACAGCTTTCACCATGTGTCCAACAGACTTCATGGATGAACACAGGGGATTCACAATGGAGTCGACCTGAAAATAAACATTGCAAATATTTTGCAGTTTGAATGTTATAACAATATTTTGCATAAATTCTAAAAAAATGTGGCAAACAAAGAAGTATGTTTTTGAAAAAGATAGAAATGGTTGATGGCGATGCTTTGTCTGATATTGTGGATAATGTAAAGTAAAAAAATAAATTTTACATGTATCCAAATTATTATATATTGTCTCTGATAGCTCTCAAGCTAACAATACATCTTGGTAAAATATTTACAAACACAAGCCTTAGTACTGAAATATTAGTATAAGAAAGCATTAAATCTATCAATTTTTTATGACAAAATATATTAATCAAAACAATTGCAACCAGCTAATCAGCCATACTAAAATAAAATTTAAACTAAAAACCAAGTTTGAGTCAATAGTTTAAAATCAAACTCTTATGATAATTATTATTTGAATATTTTAGATTTGTGATCTAACGTATACATTCAAAATTTAATATAATCCTGTAAATTATTCAAGCATTTGAAACAATTAAACTGTAGTAAAAGAGTCATACACCAAACATATGCATGTATACCAGAACTTTGTTGAAATCAACTACAAACAATTAACAACAGTTTAAATTTATACATGTTTAAATATTCCAATCTATTTAAACACATTCATACCATTGCAGGATGATAATTACACATGAAGTGTATGTTTAGGGTTGCCTAAGAGTGTTGAAGTTAAATTAAACTGCAAAAATATTTTACGTAGAATTGGGAGGGGGGGGGGGGAGAGAGAGAGAAAGAGAAAATGAGAAATTTTATCAATTTAGTTTTGTTTAAATAATAATATCTATAAACAATGTATAACAAAGCATAAAGAACAAAAACTTACTTTTTTTGCTAAGGGTTTCCTTCCTTTTTCATATCCTTTCGGTTCTAAAAACTGCAACAATACAGTTTTCAAACCAACATTAATTTGGAAGTTTTCGGAACTAGTGAGGCACTGAAGATAGTCGCACAACTGACTGGTACGCTTTTCTAAAAACTGTGGACTTAAATTGTTAAAAGTTTTCTTCCCAGGAAACTGCAGATGATTCAAATTTGGAAACTAAAAAAAAATAACAAAGGTTAGAAATCATTGTCTTCAACAACAACATCATAATGAGGTTTTATAACAACATGTTAATTAAAGCTGATTCTATCTCCAAATATAAGTATTCTGGAACGTTTCATTTACACAACAAGTTAAAAGCCAACTATTATGTTTAAAAAAAATGCTATAATCAAAAGTTTGAAAAAAGATAACAATTAAAACATTAAGCATTAGTTTCTAAACAAATGTTAAACCAAAGATTTATTGACTGATACCACTTTAAAAACATGGGACAACAATAAATCAGATTTTTAATTTTACCATTAAATAATTCGAACCAAAACACAATCCTCAAAATAAAATGTTTGTAAATACATTCCTGAACCACCTTGAGTGATACGCACACATACACTTTTCATAACTTTTCTAAAAATAATGTTATCAATGACTCAAAAGGTTTAATGTAATGCAGTCAAAGCAAGTTTATACTTAAGCCAAAGGGCTCGTCCCTCAGAGGGGAAAGGTGGCATGTAACTAGGGATGTTAACAACTTTCAATTATCACTCAACAAATCAACAAACATTAAAAGGTAAATATATACCCTATAAGGTAATTTAAATAACTTTAAAATCTAAAAAGTTCTATGCATGCAGTTCTAGTTTGTGCATGCACAATTTTCTTGAAGCCCTTATAACGTCCGACAGGTACTGGGAACTTAAGTACCAAATTTAAAGTCCGTAGCTTGTTTAGTTGAAGCTGTAGAGTAGTTTCAGACAGATAGAATGGCGGACAGACCATTTCGATCAATTTTCAAAAATAATTTTTTTAGAATCAGCACCCTACAAAATGTGTCAATCTCCCTTTCGGGACAAAATGTGTCAATCTCCCAACAAAATCTCCCTTTCGGATTTTCGACCTCATCACAATGCTTTCATTACATTATATTTCATATTAGTAATCGAAAATCAAAAGTTTAAAATTCTACCACTATATTAACACAAAAAATAATCATGTACACACCTTTTGAATAATTGCTAAGTGAAAATCTCTAAAATCGCTATATCTTCGTAACACATTCCATTTATCTTCAGATCCATTCGGATCTCGGCGTGTAACTGATACAGCATATATTGCATAGGTAGAACCTGACTCGCTTGTAATTCCTGTAGACAAAAGGTAATTGGCAACTAATAAAAAAATAAAATACATACATATATTATACATTTTATTAATAGCAATATGAAATAGATTTTGGAAATGGATGCAAGCCATACCAGTATTAACTATCTGTGCTGTCACTTCACAATCTTCAGCATTAAATTCTTCATTTAATAAAATTTGGGAAACGATATTCTGTGAGGCATCTGGCACTGGATAATCAATACCAAAGTCTTCTGTATCCAAGGAATTAAGACTAATACTGTCTGATAAAGATAGTTCATCGGCACTCTGAAAATTAAAGTTTAATTTTATGGAATAAACATTAAATGTATCCCCAGACAAAATGTATAGCATTTTAACATGTATGTAATATAACAAGATTACAGTATTAAGAAAAGTTATTCTGGTTTATAATCATACAAAAAAAAATTTATGGCACTACACTATGCAACAGAGTAGAATAGAGCCTAGACTTAAGTAAGCCTTAAGAAACCTAGACCTAGCATCAAATATAGAATTAGCATTAAAAAGAACTAATAACCAATGAATAACCTCCAAATTAATATTTATCATAATTAAGAATTATTATATAATATAATAAGTGCTTTAAAAGTTATGTTTCAGTTAAGTGCTTGTATTGAAGTGTCATGTAAATTAATCAAACTATTGCAAAACTCGCCTTCTTCAAAGTATAACTAAAATATAAAGGGCTAGCCTGTTCATTTGTGACTTTTTCGAATTGAATTTACCATTGTCAAGAGTCTCAAATTAATGGACCGGACCCGATATCTTAGTTATACTTTGCAGAATGTGAGTTTTGAACTACACCCTTCATTTATCTTTAAACTAACAAAAAATCTAAAAGAATGCTTCAGATAAATTTAGGTGCTATAAAATTAATATAACTTTTTTCTCATTCTGCATGCGGTCGAAACCAATCTTTGAATGCATTTTTAATATTAATATTTTACTAGTTAGAAATCTCTAGTTAGAAATGTAAACTCACTCCTTTATTGGCTGACTTTGGATTTAAATAGATACCTGGAAAAGCAAGAAATAAACTTCAAATATATAACAAACCTAATTTTTTTCATTTAACACTCTGAAGGATATAGAGGTATAAACCTGTCACCTGACTGTCAGGTTTTTTAGTAACATTTAAAAAAAAAAAAACATTAATTTAATAATTTTACTAAATTTTAAAGTAAGGAACAGTCAGTTATAATCATCTGCAACAGAAATAAAATTTTATTATTTTTTTTAATGAAATATTTAGTTAAAATTTTATATTTTAATCTCTTGCAGTGAAAAAAGATTACACTTCAAACAAATTGTCTTTCCTTTAGAGTTAAAAGTACAGGCTGTCCGTAAAAGAATGTCCGAGTTACAAATTGTAATAGTATTGTGGTTGAAGTGTAATTGTAATGTGGTTGAAGGTGACGAATAAAGTATAACTCCAACAGTTTCAGATAAGCGCATGCGCTTGTAGTGCTACATCGTTTTCAGAGTTGCAGTGTCATTCTATTCGAAATGGCGACTTCTGAGCGTAAAGCGTAGGAAGAATTGCATTTTCGTTTGGATGTGTGCTGTATCACTAAAGGCGCACACATTGAGCACTTATAGGAAAAACTAGGTTAGTTTTCCTTCAATGTCATGTATGATTTGTTATATTTAGTATAAAATACACTCCTATAATATACCATTAAAACTTGGACATTCTTTTATGGACACCCTGTATTTATACATAAATTATTACATATTTAAGCTTTTTGGACACTGAAACCCAACAAATGATCCAAAAATTGATAGGTGTATTAAGCACTATGAAACAAAAATACAGATTGTTAACAATTTCATAGAATGAGCCACCCAATAGCAAGTATCTTACTTTCCTCTTCAGCTTTAGTATTTCCTTCTTTCAAAAGATCTAATTCGGCTAATAGTTTTATATAGTTCTGACTTTTCTTAAAAGTTGGAAAGAATTGTGCTTCTTGCATTAAATCATAGACCTGGGGAGTAAAATAAATCACTAAATGGTTATAAGTATATTATTTGTTATTTGCATTATTAAATTTTAACAAAAATCTTTTTAGCTTTATTGAAAAATGCCGAGGTTTTTGTTAAAACATTTGTAGATGTTTTTTTTTTTAATTTTTACTAAGCTAAACTTTATTTAAATGAAAAGTTTTGAATAAAATAAGAAGCATTATCTTCTCTTCATCAAAGAAAAATTTCTTCAAAACTTAACTTTTAATTGCTAAAAAAAATACTAAAGAAATTCCAAAATTAAGTACTAACTTAAGTTAAACTATTGATGGAAAATTTCAGTGTTCTGTTTTAATCAATAAAAAAAATAGGAATTGTTACACAAACAACTATATTTACACAGACTGTAAACAAAAGTATCAATTTAATAAACAATGGAAATTTACCTTTGCTTGTGCTTCATCAAACCAAGCACTACTTGGTGTGTCTGTGCGTATTTTATATAGTAACTTTTTCAAAAGAGATTCATCTAAACGAACTCTAAGAGTAGCCTATAAACAAATAATAATTTAATATATTTAGTTAGATTATACATAGTTTATCGGTGCGAAAAATACAATTAATAAAAGGCGAAATCTCATTTTTTAAAAATAAAGTTTGCACAACATATATCCAAATTTGTAGCAAATAGTACAACTGTACAAAACTTTAGTACTATAATTTTGTCATATTTATATTATGTATGTATTTCTTCATATCATCTATGACTAAAAATGTATACACAATACAATATATGTATAGAAGTCTAATTTAATAGAAAGATCTAATTTAAAAGATCCATTTTTTAATACTATCACACAAAACAGCAATACACACTTAGAATTTTCAAAATCCTTCTATACATTAAAAAAAAATGTAAAATTACTATCCAAATAAATATATACACCCGAGTATATTTTTAGGAATCGTAAAATTTACATACTTTAAGTTGTAATTGATAATTCTGTAAGTATGACAAATAACGTTACACAACCAAACAACACATTTTTAGACAATTTTTACTACAAATAGTATTGATTCTTACTTTTTCAGATAAGTATAGATCAAAAATATGTACAGCAGCCTCACGTAAGCATTCAAGATCAGCAGCAACAGAAGAGGAAGAAGGTTGGGATGATTTTATTTGGGAAAGCATTTGCTCTGCAGACACTTTGTAACTCTACAAAATGACAAATAAATTAAGATAAAAAAGGTACATTTTTAATTGAACTCGATTTTATGAATTATTAATGAACACATTTGCTCATTTAAACCACGCATCTTTAAGAACACAAAGAAAAAATTTTTTTAAAAAATTGTTTTAAAATGAATAAAAAGTTTTAAACATCGCAATAGAACGAAAAAAAAATCTGCATTCATCTTTTGATCAGAATATTGTCAAATAAAGTTTAGACACCTTTGACAGCAATGTTGAAAAAAATGATGCAGAAGTAAGTGTTATTATCTCAGTATAAGATAAAGTTGACCAATAAACGCTATGAATAAGTTTCATGAATTTTGGGTCACAATACTGTGCACTCAAAACTGAAGGTACAGTATAACCTGGTTATGGTTATTGCATCATTCAAGGAGCCGCAATTTTTCTGATGTTAAAAACGAGAAATGTTATAAACAAGTGTAGTAAATTATTCAAAATATGTTTTAATCGTTATAATCGAGGAGTTAAATAAAAAAAATACTTGTTTTAAGCTGGAAATTATAAGATTTAGGTCAATGGACAATTCAAGGAACCGAACCTTTAGGGTGTTACAAACAGGTTGTCGTTGTAAGCGTGACTGTTATAACCACGTTTGATGTATTTCAAAATTCCATCAAAAACTAAAGCACACAGAGGGACATATAAATATAACTTGAAATGTAATACCGAGTGAATTAAAAAAAATAATCGATAATAATACTTACTTCGACTGAATGATAGAAAAATATGTACCCTTGAGCTTGTAAACCACTCATAAAATCTATAGAAAAAATAAGTTTCAGGTACAAATACTGGTATAAACATTTAAACAAGAAACTATTATTTAAGTGCAGACAGAGCATTACAAACATATTTTTTTATATAAATACAGATAAGTTCAATCTTACCAGTAAAATAATGCAGGGCAATGTTATTTGTTAGAACAACATCAAAATGAAGAGGGAATAATTTAGCACCAGGCTCAGACAAAACTTTCCAATCAATACCCTGGATAACAAATTTTATTAAACTGGTGACAAAATAAAAATCTGGAATATAGTTCGCCTGTTACTTCTTAGCATGTGAAATATTTTGATTGAGGAAGAGTTCACTTTGAAAAAGGGTAAGAAAGATTTTGGTTTAGGCTAGTGTTACTATATTTTGCGATTCATTGCTTTTATGGGCACAAATTTTTTTTAAGGTTTAGAAACAGATTCTCAATTGAAAGGTAGCATCGGTTTCACTATTATTGCATAGCTATATTTTAACTTGTAGCGTTTCCCAATGAAGAGAGATACACTGAATTTGTTTAAAAAAATACATGCTTCAGATAAAAATCAATTGACTATCAAGTCAAGATAGCAAAGAAATGCATGTGCAATCACTTATGACTATTAGCAATCAATTATAATCCTCCTTAAACCAAAAACCCATGTCTAGTTTTAGTGACACATTATTTTCAATCAAACTAACCCGAAATTCCCCTATGCTCGCCAAAGGCCATGGGATTGGCAGCCCTGCCTCCTTCAGATTCTTTACCTGTTTTCGAAGTGGACTGTTTTACAATCAAAATATACGAGATGACAAGAAGTGACAGGCGAATTATATCTTGATTTTAAAACCAGATAAATACCAGATTCAATTTTTCAAAATAAATGGTAAAATAATTTAAATTATATTCTTAGAAATTGTCAAAAGCTTTAATAATTTCGTCATATTTACAAAATACTTGATTGTTATTAGATTGCAAAATCACATTTTTGCATTACTCTTTCTCTACTATTAAGCAGATTCCTAATTTAACACAAATATTTATCAATTCTGAAAAACTAAAAATACTTTAATTCTATGTTTATCAAAAACTAAGACACTTTACTGTACAAGAAAAAATCTACAAATTATATGCTAAATATTTTTTTTATTAGATGAAAAATAAATTGGGTACTTAAACAAAACTTAAACATCAACTTACAGTAGGCATTCCTGTAGAATCTGTGTCAACAGTGCCTTCACTCAACCTACGCAACTGTGTTTCAACAACCTTTTTAACATAAAATAAACTACTCAGCTGTTGCTTTATGTCAGTATCTGAAAAAAAAAGTAAAAATATAAAATTCCGATGGTAAAAGTAAAACTTACATTTCATAAACTTGTTTTATGAATTTCAGTACTTGTTTTACCAAATGCTAAGTACCTGGATCAAAACATAAACAATATTAAAACTGTTATACTATTAAATGTTTTGACATGTGTACAGATGTGTGTTTGTAATTGGCTATATGGCTCCATGTTGTCTATGAAAAAGCTTTAAAAAAATCATAACTTTCGAACAAAAACAGGCGATAAAGTAGCGAAATAACTTAACTATTCCACCCTGTGTATTTTGACACCCTTCCCATACCTCTAGGTTTTTAGGTTCAGATGGTGATAAATTCCAGACAGACAAACAGATACACTGTCACAGATTAATACTAAAGATTGTTTTACATATGGGGGGAGGGGACACAAAAAATGTCTTACTTAAACATGGAAAACAAAATTCTTATCTAAATCTAAACTATATTACCACAATCTTATGTAGATAGTTTCTTAAATTTTAAAATGATTTCCTTAAAGTTAAAACCCCAAAACACAAAATATTAATATTGTTATATAGTATATGTAACTGAAGAAATTACATATTTAGAATGATATAAAACATACCATCGTCTCCTCCAGTATCTTGAGATCTTAGGATTGCAATTTCATGATTTACCATCTCTTGCACAGCCTGTAATTCGCATATGTTATCTGTACACCTTATCACAAGTAAAAACCCATCCGTTGTAAGCACAGTATCTTTGCACTAAAAATGTTAAAGAAATATTAATTTTCTGCTTCTTAAACTTTTGGCAATGCAAAATGTAGAATAATAAACAATAAAGAAAATCCAAAAGTAACATTTAGTTTGCCTTGTCTCAATAGTTAATATTCAAAATATATTTATTTCAGTACACAAATAAAATAATCTCCTGTAAGAATTTAAGAGTCATATATATTTTTAAAATTCAAAAATTCCTACCCTCAATATATTCATCATATAAAAAATTAAATACCTCATGCAAAATGTTATCAAAATTGATTTGTAATAACATGTGCCCCACAGGGCTTGAAGATTCAAAAAGTATCAAATTTTTAGAGGCATTTTTCAATATTTCCTTTATAATTGAAAATGTGTTTGCAAATCCAATAAGATGTTATTTTGAAGAACAAAAAATTGTCTACAACTTTTATAATTAGGCTCTCATTCTATGAACATTAATTTTTATGATGCAAGGGGGAAAAAAGCAGAAGCATTTTAAGATATTGCAACTTATGGCCAGATAACCCATACACACATTTCCTCATATTAGTATGCAATAAATATGATTATTAAGATGCCTAAACACTACCGACTTAAAATATAATACAAACTGCCCAAAAGTAAGTATTTATGTAAGCAAGCAATTAAATACACGACAATTTGACAAGCAGAACCATCTTGAGGGAAAGGTGTAGCAGGGAAAGGACCTTTAGCAAAGAATTATAGATTCTTTACATAGAAAAGAATTTATGTAGTAAAATGAATATGAATAAAATCTAAAATAATCTTATAATTTTAAGAAACGGGAACATCATTTTTAGTCAAATTAAAATTTTACTCACCAACCAAACAATAATTTGGTTAATGTAATCAGGATCAGAAACAAGATTAATAATGGGTAACACAGCAGCACTGACAATAATTTCCTAAAAAAAATGTTATAAAAATTAATGCTTTCAATAAAAAAACACAATACTGAAAAAAGAGGGACAATTTTGAATGTTAGATAAAAACATAATTACCCGTAGAATTAGTCTGGATACTAAATTTTGGAAATCTTCTTTTGGTAAAATAATATACAAAATTACTTCACAAAGCTCTTGCAAATATTCTGAAATTTAATCAAACAAACAAATGTAGAGTATTTTTACCTAATAAAAATCAAGGCATTGTTTTAATATGCATAAAATGTTATTGAAATAGTTATTAAGGAACTTTTTTTAAAAAAACATATATATATATATAAATTTCACAACAATTATAATCAACATACAAACTACTCTATAGAACTGAGGATTCAAATTAAACCAAGTTTTTGAAATACATATAAAGTTCAAATCCATTAAGAAATTACAATTTTTTTTTATGAATACTAAAAAATGCATACCATTTTCATTTCTCTTGGAAATACACACATAACTACGACTCAGATTATCCTCCATTGCTGTTTCAAAGTTAAAAAATAATGACAACAAACTTACACAAGAAGTAGGGTCTAAAAAACAAGAGCATACATTACAAGTTTAGCTTGATAAATACTTGTTAAGTGGTTATAATTAATGCAGACACAAAACCAGAGACAAGAATACATTAAACCTTCCATGAGTTCCATGCCCAACATTTGCATTACGAAACCCCGACGTTAAAAACCCTATAAGACATAGGAAATTAATTTATATCCAAAAAAACACATGATAGAAGTTGGTGATTAGACAGAGAGGTGAAGTTAAATCACTAATAACTAGTAACTTTTACTTTTTAACTTCTCGCTAACAAAAAAAATCAAAACATGTTTTTTTTTTCTTAGTAGTAGTGTATCACATTTTGCCACCCATAGTCTACCAAAAGAGTACTAATGGTAGAGATGAGTTAATTTGGCTTTTTAACTAATATTTGTTGTTAACTAAATTACTGGTAGGAATGAGCTGAGCCATCTACTGGTGGTTTTTCTGTGGGCATCCCACAATTTTATCAGAGATAGAATTCAATACATGGTTACCAATGCCATCTTGTGAGTGTCTCATGCATTGTTAGACATGAAGGTTGTGTGCATGTCCCTATCTGAGTAACCATTGTAGCGTCTTCTGCAACTTATAATCTACAAAGGATCATGTGGTGGTGACGAGTTACTTCAACATTTATACTATTGTTGTTGAGCCGTGTTTTTACATGCTGCGCCAGAGCTAGTGCAATGCACTGCACTTTGTCGACCTGCTTGGGCATTTGTCCCATTGGCAACCTCTGCTGGAGTGACGTTTAACTTATGAAATTTTATATAAGCACCGTCCAACAAAGGGGCGTTTGCAGCTTTATTTCTTTTACAGGTCGCCTCCAGCGCGGGCGCTCTTTCGGGGTAAATGCGTAGGCCAGTCTTGATTTGATAAGTCTTAATTTGCTAATTCTTAATTTTTTATGTATTAGTTCGTTTACCAAACTGTTATTGTTCTATTTATTTATTTTGATATCGTTAACCTAATTGTAATTAGTTCTTTTATTACTCAAATCTAATGATAATTAAGTAAATAATCTGCTTTCATAATCACTGCTCAATTTATTTTTGTCAATAAAATATAGTAATTCATAGTTATTCAAATTGAATTTTCTTGTACGCAAATCCTACCCACAATTGTATTTGTTGTTGACTAGATTACTGGTAGGAGTGAGCAGCACCTTGGCTAACCTTTGCCACCACTGGTTAACCTTTCTTTAAGTATCCCACAATAGTAAAAATATTTTAGATGTAATTTGCATTTTACTCATTAAACATCTCTCCAAATGTGGAGCAGAATAATGTAAACAATTCCTTAATTACAAAAAAAAAAATTTTAACCAACTTTGATTCACCACTTACCTCTCTTCTGAGAATCTTTTAATTTGGACTGAGCTTGCCTAAAAAGCCTCAAGTGAGAAGCAAAATCATCAACAAGCCTGGTAGTTAAATACTGCACCCATTCAACTTCTTTAAACCTATAACAAAATAAATATTATTTGTAAGAAATCTAATAATTACAAATTATATAAATCTTTAATAGGAATTTTTTAATACCTGGTAGAAAAAGCTACTATGATTTTCCTTACAAGATCTTTTAAACTTGTCAGGAAATCTTCATCATTAGAAATTTCGGAATACCATGTATTGATGTAGTCTCGAAACGCATAATGGAGAACCTAAATAAGAAACCATTTTACTGTGTGGGCACATTAATTTTAATTTGCCAACGAACTCTTAAAGTAATTACTAAATTTAATTTGATTCTACTCAAACTAACGAAACTAAATTTAAATTTTGGTCAGCTTTCAAGTGATTCATCTAATGATTAATAAAAAGAAAATTTATAAAATCTTTTGGGGGCTTCATGCACATAAATTAAACCTTTGTTTCACAATGAAGTTTAATATTAACCTATTAGTGCCTAGTGCCCTAATTATGTTAGATATTTAGGGGGAAAAATACAAATAACAAGTAAAAAGTAATCTTAACCTATTTCAGCTTAAGGAGAGAATAAAAAATGCATTTTTTTTAGATATTGTATTTATTAAGAAACTGAACAATTGTAAAAAACATCCAACCAAAAAATGGCAAATAACATTGAATTCCTCATGTTCAGATTTTTCCTACATTTCTCAGCATGTCTGTAATCAACGCCATTCACTCACAATAATACTTTGTGCGTTGGAGGACAAAATAAAATATAAAGCTAGGGATCATACCCCTGGCTCTATGTTGGTTGAAAGCATAAATTTGATATTAAATTAATCAAAAGAACATGCATTACATTTCCCCAAATAGAGAAAGGAATATATTCACTCTTATTCAAATAAATTGACTTTTAAAGTTAAATTAAACATCATTAAAGAAAGACCTTTGACCCTAATGGGTTATTATTAGGAATTCTCAAAGGTTTAAGAGAAATAATAGTCATTCATTTTGGATTTTAATACAATGACGTTCAATTTGTAGTTTTGGTCAATTAACGAATGTTTCTTTTCAAAGATTAAAGCAAAACCAGGATAATGATGCAGGTTATCATACCGAAGTTGTTACAAGTCTGTCTAAGTTCAAAGAGACAAAACCTAGTGAGAGAACCATGTATAATCAATAGCCAGAATAAATATTACCTCCTGTAATGGGTCATCAATCATACTAGATCCTGTAAGTCTTTGGTCAAGATTATAATTTTGCTGAACACTATCTTGATATTGCCCCTAGGTACAACAAACTAACATGTTATTGACTGACATAAAACATAGTTATTAACTTGTTAATATGCAGCTACATATCAAAAACATCTGGATAAAACAATAACGTATACTTTACAGAAAGATACTGTCAATTAGGTTAACTTTGGATCAAGCATTGGGAAGATGTGTTCTATAATTTCTCTTCACAAAAACATTATACATAGACTGTTTTATATTTTTGGAAAGTTGGCAACATTAGCCTTTCAGATAAAAAAAAAGTTTTTTTATTAAATCTTGGTAACATCACAAATATTATATTACTATTTTTACAAGCATACTAATGAAAAAGGTTGCTTACCATTGGTTCAGATTTTAATATTATAATGTAATTCACAGCTGCAAAGATACTAAAATATATGTTTCTTAAGTACTTTATGCTCAGGCCAAAGTTACCCCAACAGACTATAATAACAGCGTCTTAAAATTTTAATAGAACCTTTTTTTTAATTTATAAAATTTAAAAAAAACTGCTTACTATTCTTAAAAGTACAACACTTTAGTGATTTAAAAAATTGAAATTATTTTTGTGGTTTAAATTTTCTTCTTTTGTAAAAAAAGCTAAGATTTTAAGCCACTGTTATCCCAAGACGCAGTGTGCAAACACAGGTCCAATTCATTATTACAGCAACCCCTCGTTATATCGCGCTTCCCGGGGGACAATCAAAAAACCATGATATAACCGAATGTGCAATACAACGAGCGACTTGATAGATATTGTACTTTTGATGTATTTATACTATGTATTTGAAAAATTAAAAATCAGATTAAATGATATAACTATTCTAGAAAAACAGAAATTTATAAAGGAATTATTATTAATTGCTATACACATTACACGTTATTGCATAGGTAATACTATATTTCACTTATTTTCTAAGAAATTATCCATCTAAAGTTAGATGCATTGATTTTTCTCGTAATCCGGCAAATATCACAGGGGAAAAATTGGGAGACATGATACAAGGCGCGATATATCTGAATGCGCGATGTAACGAGGCGCGATATAGCGAGGGGTTACTGTACTAGAAAATCAAAGGGTTTGAGTTCAGTAAATCCTTAAATTGTGTTAACAAATAAGTCAACTAGTAGTTAATTATGCCCAGTTAGAACTATAATATTAGCTTACAAAAATAACCAAGCCAAAAATGAGACTTTGAGGTAAGTTAAAAATAGAACAATTTTTATTAAATCCGAAAGATACTGTAAAAGAATAACATTTGTATTTTTCAGTAAATGTAACAAATTCGTAGAAGCAGAAAATAAATATAAATATTGCACAAAGTTTAACACATTCTTCAGATTACTAAAAAGCTTTTAATTTAGTCAGGCTGGATTAAGTTTTTTTTTCTTCAAAAAAAAGGAATTAACCATTTCGATAAATATTAACCCCCTAACAAATAAACTACGACGTCAAAAATATTCCGAACAGCTTTACAAAAAATAAATCTTTAACCAATTACATATTTCAAAACTAAGAGCATTTCTGAAATTCCTAACAAACGAGTTCAAAACAAAATAAATTTTACATACAGTTTATTTTCACGAAGTCAATGACAAAAAAAACACCGGACGACGTCGAGGGCTGCAGATACATCACACACCAGGAGGAACGGGCTTGGAAAAGCTTAATTTTCAATAAAACATCCTTCTCACGAATTAAAGATGGAGGCCACCGACCAGCAGCGGTGAAGTATAAATTTCACGGTTTTAATTCATTTTAACTTAAGTTGTCGACCGCTGGTCTCCCTTCAGAAAGATAAGATAGCACCAAAAAAGACCACAAGAAAACTACCACCCGTAGAAAACCTAACACCCGCTTATAAATCCCGCTTCAGCACCTGCCTATCTCCTATTCGCTGAAATGCAGAAACGCCCAACTTCCGGTCATTGCGTCATAAGGATGAGACGTCATAGACCGATCGCGTAACGAAAGAAAAATTTGCATAAAACGTCAAATCGCCGATGATCGAAACGAGATTTCAACAAATTGTAATTAAATAGTCCCGTGTCAATGATCGAAAAAAAATAATCACACAGACATTTAAAAAAGTAAAGAGTTAAATTAAAAATGATCTCAGCTAATGCTTTAAATAAAATTCTTTAACCTACTTTGTCAACTTTAATAAAGGCACAACTACAAGTTAAGTAAGATAGGTAAGCTTTAAAGAACTCAAACATTTAGGTAAATTTAAAAAGGATTAATTTCTAAAAAATTATGTTACATTAAAATTTCCTTTGGTACATTATAAAAATTGTCTTATATTTGTAATTGTTTCTTCTATTGTAATAAACAAATAAGACTGGTTCATACATAAAATATTAGAGATAGCATATCTTACATTTTGTTGAATTTTTAGAAAAGGATTAGGATATTCTGTCTTGGAAGTACTTTTTTGAGCTTGGACTTTCTTGCTGTATGCAAAGGCAACAAGAAATACACTAAAAAAAACAGGAAATAAACATTTAAAGAATAGTTTTGTAATCAGGGATGTGAAACTGAAGTTATTGAAAGGTTAATATATACAGTATTGTACTTTTCTTTCATGCAAAAAAAATATATATTAAGCATCTCGTTAAATGGATAAATATAATTTGATTGAAATGTTCATCATGTGACTAGATTCTTTAAATAATCTTTTATTTAATACATTTTTCTTCAATTTTTTTATATATAAATATTAAAGCCCTAATTTGAAAGAACACAAAATCGACAGCTGAGCTATGTGTCTGAATTATCTGCTTTCTTATTGGCCCTAATAGACATGTGAACGCTACAACACAAATAACATTGATCTCGTCTTTCAAACTTGAATCAGTTGGGGTTTGATTGGAGTGTCCAAAACGTGTGAAATGACTGATGTATCCACCGATTCCGAAGAGATAACAGTGGCCTTCGCTCACTTGGCATGCACTAGATGAGGACACATTGCTAGATAACAAGAATTCTAACAAACTACCCAAGCGTAAATAAAAGACTGCACAGCAAGGCGCTTTCTTGTGCCTTCAGTCCTTACAAACCAGGGCTTAAGAAAACAGGTGGCATATCTCTATCATTTTAGGATTGCTTAATTATTATTTAATTTCAATAATGCTTTAAACAAAATTAGGAAATATAACTTTATATATGCTCTTAATTTGCAGATATGTTGAAGAATTTACAACAAATAGTTAAATGAAAATCAAGCACTAAATAAATTGTTCTCAAAAAGAAAGAATTTTTTTTTTCATTTTGAACGAAATAAAATAGTAGTTTTAGAAATTATTAAATTTTAATTTGATGCAATCATGTCCAAAATATCTTATAATGATTTATTTTGTTTGAGGGGTTGAGTAAGTGCTGTGTGACATTTTTTTTTTTTTAGCATGAACACTATTTGACGCAGTGAGATATTAAGATCTCGTGCAAAATGAAAACATTTGTACATAGCAACGCTTTCTTGCACAACTTATGTTAAGTTATTATTAGCAATTCTAAAAACGAAACATATAGAAACCATGCAAAGCTTCAAACAGTGAACACAACCAGCTGTTTCAAAGTTGGTGAACAAAAAATGAAAAATCACCAAGACGTACACTAAACTGCATTTGTACTACACATTTATGTTTTAACACAACAATAAAAATGTTACCAGAAAGTAAATTTCATAGATTTCCTTTTTTTTTTAAAATTTAATAAAGAATTGGAGATCTTTGATGAAATGGTCTATCTGTTCATTGGGCAAATTTTGCTGAGCTTGAAAAGTTAACGTAGGGTTGCTATACCTATTGAATTGTAGGATTTATGAAGTGGCATGTTTACCAGATTTGTGCATTTTGTTGCCTGCAACATAATACAAATCACCCAAATCAAAACCAGCCATTATATCATAGCTGTTCCTAAACAATAAGTTAAGCAAATGTTGGTAATTAAATAATAATTCACCTTAATACAAGAACAATTATGCAAAATACTGTTGCTAAAAGAGTCAGGGATCCGAATGTGGCTATAAACAGAGCAACAATGAGCCAAAGCCAAGAGTTGCACCAAATCATCTGAAAGAAAAGTTTAAAATGTACCTGTTTTTCAAATATAAAATTGAATCAAAATATTAATGTAAAACTTTTAATTTCCTGAAAGATCTTTTTTTAACGTCACACATTTAGTTGGAATTTACTCACGCTAAATAAAAAAGCCACTTATAAACAAAATGGGTATACCAACCCTTATTATTGAAAAGTTATCTAAGCAGAAGTTTATAGTTATACCAAAAAAACTTACAGAAATAAATGTATGAAATACAAGGGTATGAAACAGTAAAATCTAAGATTTTGGGGAAAATACATTAAATCACAAAAATTCACAGGGAAATACAGTGTAAAGCAATCATTTTTCGTAAACAGTGGATATTGTTAAAAAGGTTTATAAAACTTATATTCTTCAGTTATAAAGAACTTTCCCAGATATATTATAGGTCATTAGTTAGCTACAAATTAAATATCAAACAAAATAACACGTACAGTAAATAATATTTAAGATGTAAAACGCCTACTAAGTTACCGTATCGAAACATAGTGGGAAACTTTTACAACATATGTCCATCCACGCAGTTTACATCAATCCCATCAGTAGTGTACAAACGAGTACAGTTTTTTAAAAGTAAAAGGTACATGTTTGTAACTAATTAAGATTTTATCAATAATAGAGAACAAAAATTATATGACGAAATCAGAAATAACAGGAGAAAGGAAACTTTGAAATGTAAACAAACGAGCAGAAATCACTTGGGAGGCTGAATCGTTGTGTTGCCATTCGGTATGAAATACAAAGTAACTCTACTGATGCCATATTACGAAAAATAGGTAAAATAAATTTGCGTTCCCAACATATTATTTATAATGCACTATGAAGCTTTCACTATCAAAATAAATGAAAATTTATTGTTTGAATTATTTTTGTGCATAAAATATTTTGTATTAAATTTTAATCATGATTTCAAATCTTAAATTCTTTTGTGGTGCTGCCATCTATTTAATATTAATGGAAGACGAAACTCATGCAGGGAATAAAAAGTCAGGGTAGGACTAAGGGAATCTCTCAGAACACGAGCCCGTGGACGGAAAATTTGACGTCACTCTTCCGAGTGCCGAAGATTGAGAAACCATTCCAGAACCACTCGAAACCCTAAAAATATAGTCAGCTGTGAACATTTGGTTCCGAACATGTTGCTTAATCTTCGGAATAACAACACTTGAAACAGTGAAATCAAATTTTCCGTCCATGTACGGGTTTCAAAGAACTTCTTCGGCCTTATAAGTTGGGTAGGACGTGAATCAGCCGTGGTTTTCTAGTGACGTCCAGGGACGTGACTGGGAAAACAGGGCGATCACCCCGGGGGCGCCCCCAAAAAAGTGAAAAACGTGGCGCCTGCAAAATGTCTGAAAATAAAAAAGCTTATAAAAAATTAAAGGAAAAAAAGTGACGTTCAAAAAGTTCTTCATAAAACACTTCATCAAAATAAATCGACAAAATATTTCAGCAGCATAGCAGAGAAATAATAATAACGATAGATTTATGTATTCGTGTAGAGTCCAACAACCCATAAACAATCTAATGCTTTGCTTTAAAATAGCACCAGCATTCACAGCTGCCTCAATTTTAAATGGAAATAAATAAACATTGATTTTAGTTTCAATGAGAAAATTCCTTCATCGAGAACTTCAACAGATTTTTTATACATTTTAAAATTTACAACATTTTAAAATTTTAATTATTTTTAAGTATATAACAGCTATGCGTTGAAGTATGCGTGTAGGTGCAGTATTTATGCCAACATTTAGAAATTATTTTGACGTTTGTTATTCGACATTCGTATAGTAAAATGTTGTTGTTTTTTAATTTATTGTTCTTAATGTTATGTCTGTCTATACGACAGCGACATGTATAAAGATTACTTAAATAAACACACACGATATGGATACTTAAAACAAAAATTGATATTTTCTTGCTACAAAATTTAGATTTTCACTAATTATGCATGCAAAAAAACTTGCAAAAAATAATAATTAATTAATTAAAAATAAAAGTTTTAATAACACTTTCGTCTTAAGTGACTTGTCAAACACAGTTTTTTGATGATTTGGTACATAAAAAAATTTCATTACTCTTTGTTTTTAATGCCTTTAAGCCTTTTGAGTATTTATCGCTTAGTAAAATTTCAAAATATCCAAGCACATTTTTAAAGAAAAAATTAGTATTACAATTATTTACCATCCATCAGATATCCGTTTTTTATTATCGAAACCTTTAAGGCAGAACAAATAGTTTGAGAGTCTTCAACGAAACGTTGAAATTGCATTCGCATTTTAATTGGAGTCCTTTTAAATGAGCATAAATACTGTTACTAAGCGTTCATCGTATTCCTTTCGTATTATTTTCTGTGGGAGCTATATATATTTACAAAAATTCTTTATCATCTTTGCTATAAAGGGAATAAGTATTTGTCATCCCTATATTTAGCAACGAAAATCGTTTTCCCTTCGAAAAATATACACTTTTATATTAATTTTAGTTTTTAGCAAAATGTTTGTCCAATTTTATTTTAAAGTTAAAAAATCATTTTATTTTGCTTCGAATGAAAGCTCTTTATTTTTATCCGTATCCGGAGAGATAAATCGATGCAATAAATCAATTTATCTCAGTTTTTTTTACTAGAATTTTTGTATGTGTTAATGCACATTGCCTGCATTGGACTGATCTTTTTCCTTTTGACTTCCAAAGTTATTATTTTTTTGGAAAATATGAATAAACGCAAAATTATAGATAGACGAAGATTATGTCTTTCATACTAAATTCATATAATAAATTTCATACTAATTCTAATAAACTATTAAACTATTAAACTTATACAAATAAATATTGTAATAAATGTTCAATCTGATCATCTCCTAAAATAAATTTCACAAAATATCTGTACCAAAGCCAATGAAATAGTAAATTATTTACATTAAAAAAACTACATATGTCCATAGTACTAAACTCCTCGGCGCAACAGCTAATAACTGGGCCAAGGCCTGCTGTGCCCATTTCAGCTCTCGTGACCTAGGGCTCTGGGGTGCTAGGCATATGTCCCGGTAAGGTGGTCAGCCTCACGTGAAACCCCCAGTGTTTATGCCCATAGTAGCATACAGTATGTACAATCTCACTATAAAAAATGCATAATGATAGGTTCTATAAAGCAGGAATTTATAGTAGAATAATTAAAAAGAAGTTAATTACCAAAAACCTCAGCGTTAATCCAATCGAGAGAAAAAATATTTTCTAAGCCTCATTTATCCGGCTGTATTGAATATTTTTACAAATGTTTTTTTTGTGATAAATGTAGCGGACTTACAGGTCCCGACAATCCCACTTTTTAAAATTGGTTCGAATTTTTTTTCCTTAATTTTCAATAAATAATTTTAACAAAGTATTCGAAGTAATTTTTAAAAAAGTTTGATTATACTTGTAAGTTATCTGCATTTATCATATAAAAAAACGTTTGTAAAAATATTCAATACAGCCGTCGGCGAAATGTGGTTTAGAAAATAATTTTTCTCATTGGATTAACACTGAGGCACTTGGAAACCCAAGGTTGATCGGGTTCATTCGCTCTTAAATCCACAAGTTTAACTTCTCTCCGTAGCAAGATTCGAACGTGTCTTTTCTCGGTTAGGTGAGAACCATTTCTTTACCAAATAATCAACACTGGCTTGCAAAAATCTTTGCCAACGCGCCAAAGCTATTCTTCAAGAATGAATTGTGTATTGTGTTTCAGTTGACTAACTTAACCATTTAGTTTTCTGCGCGCTGACTCATATGATATTTATTTTGCGCATCTGATTCATTTGACCATCTCTGATTTTTCAAAATAGTTTGATAAGTTTCAAATTACTTAGCAACAGAGTCCTTTGGGCCTTTGATTGTTGTTTGACTAATTACAATGGAAATAATTCGTTTGAGATTTAATAATTGGTCGTGACCAATACTTTGCATTACTTGTTTTGAAAACAAGTCAAATTACTATGCTGGTATATTATAAAACTCAGTTAATTAGACAACTGATACTTTTGCTGAGTCAAAAGTTTCGGAATTTTCTCCTTGTTTCTGTTAAGTTTGCAGAGTGAATAGTGGACTTTGCAGAAGACATACAAAAGAAGAACATTTATTCAACGATAGAGACAAAAAATATCCAAACTACAAGTCGATGGAAAAACTTTAGAATGACCAATTTGATCAATCTTTACAAATCATAGGCTATGTCCTGACTACGCCACAAATGCTACAAACGCAACAAATGCAACAAAACTTGGCGACTTGGCAGAGTCAGCCTCCATGCTATTGCATCGCTTGGCGCCCTTGGCGATTGCCAAATTTTGTTGCATTTGTTGCCTTTGTGGCGTTTGATGTCGTAGTGAGGACATAGCCATACGATGCGGCTCGTGCTCAGCATGAGACGACATCGCGCGCTAAAATGAAATGACGTGACATTGCAATATAAAATATTTCAATATTTTAACAGTTTCCGCGTTTCAAATTTAATAACTCTTAAAATCAAATTCCTTCTTTGGATTGATTGATAAAAGGCTATGCAGACAAGTTAAACCAATTCCCTTTTATTATATTTAAAAACTTAAAATCAAATACAAATACTTGATAAACAAATTGATAAAAAATATTAAATAACTCATCATTCAATTTTCGGCTTGAAAATGAAAGTTTCTTGTGTACTTTCCGAAATATCAGCAATGATATCCAGCTGGAGTCTTTGATTCTACTATCATTTATACATTAATCAATAAACCTTAGCTAGGGATATCAAAAAGGGCTTGTATTTTTTACCTGCACTAACATTTTTTTTTATAACCATTTTCTTTTCAAACGCGCATTACGATCGATACAAGTACTTTAATCGCTTGGGGGCAGAAAAGAATGTTCACTTTTATCTACAATCCTTCATTTTTTCCGTATCGAACTTTTATCAGCATAAAGTAAGCAAATGTTATAATATTTATTGATAGCATGCTATTTTTGCCCCATAATGAATCTTTAAAAATTATAAAACTTCCATCAACGTTTTGCTAGATTTCATACGAATACTTAAAAAAGTGGGTCTAATGAGACAATGATTCTTGACGTCAAAAAGAAGCAATGGAATACTTTAGCAATCGAGCTGAAAAACTGTAGGATAAAGAAGGCAACGTTGTGAATAAATAAAGAAATATAAGTGGTTATAACATAGTTTCATGTTGCTTGTCTCCACCCCTTGTTATTATTAAACTACACTCTAAAACTTCCGTTTAACGTTACTCCAGATACATAGAGTACCGTTACATCAAATTTACAGAGTAAAGGTATACACATAAAGAGTTTATGCAGTAAAATGTTGTAGTGTGCTGTTACCAAGTGTTATTACCAGATTTACAGAGTATCGTTACACGAAATTTATGGAGTAACGTTACCCCGAAAAATAAAAGTAAATTTCTTCTACTAAGTAACTAGTTCTTCTACTGTAAAGATACTCCATAACACTGGAGAGAGACAGACTTCCCTTATTTATATGGAGTAGATTTACGAAGCACAGTTTAACAGTACCTTATATACATATAATATACCAATATAATATATTATAATATATATATATTATATATTATTATATAATATATATAATATATATATATATATATATTATAATATATATATATATTTTATATATATATAATATATATATATATATATATATAATATATATATATATATATATATATATATATATATATATATATATATATATATATATATATATATATATATATATATATATATATATATATATATATATATATATATATATATATAATATATATATATTATATATATATATATATATATATATATATATATATATATATATATATATATATATATATATATATATATATATAAATATATATATATATATATATATATATATATATATATATATATATATATATTATTAAGAATATTCCTAACATGCTAATGTGCGTTTCATTTTGCTTCTTCCTCGGCATGTATTTGAGTCATTCTTTGTATGTAAGCTGTTTTCTGTCACCTTGTTTTTTCTGAAATTACCGGCCTTCCCGAATGGCCTGGAAATGGGCAAATATGTATGGTTGTTTTCATTGCCTCTAATATTTTAATTAAATTTATTTCAAATAAAATATTTATATCTCTATATTAAAAAAAGTAAGGCCTTCTAAAACGTGTCCAGCCAAGAGGATGAAATATTGATATAAGAACTCCATTCTTTTTCTGGAATGTGTATCTAGCCTGTATCTCGGGACTTTTCAAATTTCCAATTAGTTTTTTAATTAAAAATTAAAATTAGTCGATAAAATCAGGCCAAAAAATGTGGGGATAGTAGGAGCCCTTTCCGAGAGAGGGCGCCAAGACACACAGTGCGGCGTGAAATGGACACAAAAATCGAAAAAGTGACTTTTTATTAAGAAGTTTAGTGAATATATTGATCTAGGATATTCATAGTTTTGTAAAACGGTAATTTTAATTTAAAATTTTTTTTTCAAATTTCCAATTAGTTTTTTAATTAAAAATTTAACCCAATTAATTAAAACTCAACCTTCCAAGAGGCGGTACAAGTCAAAAAATTGGACCAATGAGAATCTACTTCAGAGTTACGTCAGTGGGTTGTTTACGCCTTTTGTGGTATTCCTAATAGATTATTGGTTGGGTTTTTTACATGGTTTCTCTCTTTGTCGTTATTTGGTGGGCTTATAGCAATTTTAGTTTGGGGGTGGGCGCGGGGTTGTCGAGCAAAGTAGTAAAAAAAATTGGGTAGCAATTCCTGAGTAGGTTGGAGAGATTCATCGACAGATTATTCATCCACTAATTTGCGAGCTTGCTCGCCACGGGGCGTAGCCCCTAGTTTAAAATATAGAAATAAGGTATATTTTTGAAGAGATTATCTTGAAAACGTTTACTAATAAAAAAAAGTACATTATGAATAAATGTTATTTTTATATTTATTAATTATAAAATATTAAAATTTAAGGATATTGTAAGAGAGAATGAAGCACAAAATACAATAAAAGCTGGGTCTAACGATCAGAGGGTTAATTACCAAAAATTATTTAGAATATAATTTTTAGTAATTAAATCGAAACTGTATAAAAATACACTCGTAATCAAATACATTATTTTGGCATACCTTCAAAGCAATCAATAGAGAACTTTCAGTAATTAGAGATTTTTACAAACAAACAGATATATTACATTTTTATGAATAACTATAAATTAATGGTATTATATTCATTTGTGTGTTCATGGTTAAAACACTTTCTGACTACTTTTAAAATCAGGGGGAAAAAAACTAAATTGCAAATATTGAAATTGATCCAAGAATCTCTCAGCAGATAAATGCTTCGTATCTTAAAAAAACCCCTAATGATACTGTCGGAATTCCTTTCAACAGTTATCTTTGAATTTGCTTGAATCTTCTGAATAAGCTTCCTATTTGAATTAGCTTTTCAATCAGAATGAAAGTATGGGTTAACTTTGCAAATGAAAATATAATGTGGGCTTATTCGAAGAATGAAAAATTGCGCTTGAAGTACCAAATTAAAAGACGGAACCCGCATTACTTATTTTTATTGGTTATATCACGGTACAGTAAACACAGAATCAATTTTAGCATAGTAAGGTTATATTATTATTTTTTTTATTATGTTCTGTTTATAATATAATAATAATAATATTTTTATATAAACGTAAAGATGACAATTCGGTTGACTCAAACTTTTTTATAACTTTAATAAAATAAATAAAAATGTCTAAATTAATTATGAAAAAGTTGGTATTTATTATTTCGAATTTTGGTTGAAAAAATTTTGTGTTATGAGGCTTTATGCTGCTTCTTATTGAAATAATTTTATTAAAAAATATATAAATAAAAGTATTATTTTTATATTCATGTTTGTTTTAATTAATATGGTAAATGGAAATTAATATAGTAAAATGGAAATTTTACTTTTTTGCAGTAGTATTATAAATTCTATGAAAAAATTACCCAATATCATAAAAAAATAAACCTGATAAATATTAAGGTAATTATGGGATTGGGAAATGTTTGTTTCTGTTTTTTACCCTTTCCACAATATAAGGTGCATACAACTAAAGTTATGGAATAATATATGTCTTCATTACATTTAAAAAAAGCTTTTCTAACTTGTTTTTGTAATAATTTTCTAAAAGATGTGCAAGGACCCTCACACTAAAACTGGAAAAGTCTAAACTCGATAAATACTCATGCTGATCAACTGAATTTATAACTTTGTGTGTCTTAGTATATAAAACGAAAAGTATTTTGGTCTAATTGGCTTGTTTCAGGTGACCGTATTCCTTTCAGCTTTAATTCACGCGCTTCCTTCGATCGGATGCTCCGATTAGTGCTCTGTCCCCACGTGACATTGATTCACCTATCTAAACTCGGGTAGATATCATAGTTAAAGTATTAGATGGGCAGATCATGTGACCTCCAATGCTAACGACGAGACGCGCATGGAGGCCAAATAAGGGGGCAAAATGGCCAGTGTTTCTGCTACTTTAAGGAGTAAAATACTACGAAAAAATATCATTTAATTCTAAAATTACAACAACAAATATAATAGAAAAGGATTTAAAGTCACTAAAAAGATTCCGAAATGCAGCTAGTATTTTTACGATAATTTTTTTTTTAATTTTAGAGTGAAATGGTATTTTTTCGTAGTATTTTTCTCCTTAAAGTGGCAGCAACACTGGCCATTTTGACCCATTATTTGGCCTCCATGCGCGTCCCGTCGCGTCGTTAGCATTGGAGGTCACGTGATCTGCCAATCTAATACTTTAACTATGATATCTATGGGGATAACATTCAATTTCATTCACTATTTCTGTGGCCACTCAAATTGGACGTGCTCAAATGGGCACAAGTTTTATTTCATTTTCCCTAGATATCCTAAAATAAATATATCTCTGTATATAAGAATGATACTGAACAGTTGTATCATTCTTATTTTTAGCATAAATAGTTTCTAAAAAGCACTTAAAAAAAAGAATAAATCCTCTTTCTACCTGATCCAACTTAGAACTTTTCAAGTTCGAATGATATATTGAAAAAATGCCTATGCAGTACTTATCTACGATCCTAGTTCTTATGTAGGGAAAAATAATCCTTTTACGTTACTAAAAAGTATCCTTCAGGGATTTTTTTAAATGAAGAAAAAATAAGATACTTCGAATTGAAAGTAACGTTCTGGTGGCCCAACATTTGGGAAGGACGAAAATGTATGAAAAAAACGAATAAAGTTTAGGTTGTTTGAAGAGGAAGATAATGTATTGTTTGGATGGCATCTCCTATTGGTTAATATTTAAGCGAAGTCTTGATTTTTTAAAATATATAAATTTTTTAAGATATATTCACATTTAGTGTGTAAAATTGATGAATGTTAACATTTAGTGTGTAAAATTGAAAAAAAATTAATAACAGTTGATAATTTTACAATGAATTTTCAGTCTTAAGAGCGTAAACAGTAACATTCAATTTTTCAAAACAACCAACTCATATATTTTATGCGAGAGATTAAGATTTGTTGCATATTGAAATATTCCCTTTAAAGACAAAACTTAAATTTTGACCCAGTAAGTTCCAGCAAGCACTTAAAGCTCAAAAATAATATTTTCTTTAAATTTAATTTTCTTTTGTTTTAACTCGTAATAGAAGTAGATCTATTCATAGCTTTCCGATTTACAAAAAACTTCTTGTGATGCCTCAAAGTTTTTGTAAAAGGACATATCCAGCAGAGTTCTTTTTTTTTTCAATGAACTCAATATAAAATGAAGGGTCTAGTTGCTCCATTGGTTCTGTATATAAGTAAGTCTTCTTATACAATAGTTTGTTTTTACAAAAATTAAAAGTCAACAACTATACAACTCCCAGTGTAGCACATCTTATTTGATATTATTGTAAACGACAAAAAAGCTCCAAGTAAGCTAGTTATTGTTAACTGGTAATCCAAAATGTCTTGTTTTCTGGTTGCACTTTAAAACAGACATCACCTGAGCTAGATTTCAGTACAAGGGAAGATAGATATGTATTCGTTGGCATCCTCACAATTCAACCAACTAAAATAGAACTTTTTGGAATACATATTTATTACATTTTATGGCTTACAGTGAATTAGGGTTTGTGTAATCAAATTATTATATACTCAATTTGGAATTTTTTTTAAAAAAATTAAAACAAACATATCATCATCATGTAATTAATGCCAGCAAATCTAAATATAGACTAGCCTAAACCACGGATTTTGGGGTCCATTTAAAATTGTCCTTCCGCGCTTCTATGGAAAATTCACCCTATGGGGACAGAAATTCGAAAGATAAAACGTCAGTGCTAACGAGAAAACAAAAACAGCAGTTAAAAAGAGTGTGTGGTAACATCAAAGTGATTGTTAAGCACCTAGAAATATATACGTTAATTCGACAAAGAAAACGAAGAACTGTTTCAGAACATGTCACTGTTCCACACAAAACTGAGTGATATTCTCATCCAGGAACACTCATCTCCATCTCCTATGCTCTAACAACTCCTCAAAGGTCAAGAAGAATACCTTTTGGCTTGAGACTGTACAAGACTTCTCTGCAAGTCAGATTCGTTCACGCTCTGCTTACCCACTTCCTGAGAAATACTTATACTTGCAGCACTTTTTTTACCTTTATGTCGTCGGGATTACTTTTGTCTGTCCTCAGGGGTGGGTGGGGGAGAATTGGAATGTTGTGTCTCCTTTTTTACTCAAGTATCTGTTAGAGGAGTGTGGAAGAAATGACAATTTGTTTTGTCGTACTTGTTTTTCGAAGAACATATTGGTAGCTTGCTGCCCAGATGTTTTCACATATTATATTGTCAACTATGGAATTCTGAAAGAGTTTTCTTAAATGACACTTTACTTCTTTTGTTTTAGTTCAGAAAATCTATAATAACTAATATAGATATCTATTTAGATAATTTCATAGCTAGATATAGTTGAATAACAAATGAGCAGTACTGATCTGTACTGCGAAATGCAGTACGTCTGATCACCCAACTTATAGACAAATTACTACTAAGCCCGAAAATATGGTGTGTTTTGCGTTTGGAAATACTTCGGTCTTCATACTTCAGTCTCTGATTATGAGCATAAAAAACTTACTATAAATTCATATGCTATAATTATGGTTAGACGATCGTAAAAGAAAGCATTTTTTTACCCAAGCCATGTTGTAAAATGCGACAAAGAAGCATCTACAAAAATAGTGACTGGACTAACAAGTTAAGAGTTAAACCAAAAGGCCAAAGTTACCCAATCTGATGTTTGAACATCTTATGTGACAATGTTCAAAATTTTGGTTGTTTAAAAAGAAACGTTCAAAAAGTTATTGTGAAAGAACACCTGTTAAAAAAAACTACAGAACTTTCAGTAACAACTTCCAATAAACAAGAACAGTTCAAAGAACAACTATCAGAAAAGCAATAACCAAACGAAGTAACTAGTCTTCTGAAGAACCACAAAAGTTTCATCCCTGGTATTCGTTGTCTCAGAAGCGTTTTGCAGATACCTCTTTCGCCCAAATGCGTCTGAAACGATGCGAAAGAGGAATTGAATCAAAAGTTCTTTTCGGATCTATTTCCAGTACAATCTACCCGGGGGGCGAAGGTTAGACTAAAAGAATATGAAAGGTGAGTAGGTAAAAGTGAAAGAACATGGATTCTACTTGATAATTTTTGTAGTTTAGTAGAGTAGAAGTCAATGCCAATTGATGTTTTAGAATAGAACAAGAGACTCTTTCATATTTAGATACAGTTAAACAAGAGTTTGTAGTTTTGAAGTTGTAAAATAATGTATAGCCTCGAGATACTGGATTTGAGTTTTGTGTTTCATGCAGGATTTAACTTTGTAACTTAGAATTGAATGAAATGTTTTGCTGTTTGAATTGAGTATCGTTTATTTGTTAAAAGGTAATACATACTTCCACTAACGAAAAATTAAAGAAATATGTGTCTGAAATTCTGCTTTGCAATTTACTAATATCTATTCCAATTTTTAAGCTTTCATTTATGAATAAGTACTAAATTTAAAAGTAGATTCAAGATTTGTCCAGCTAGGTAGAAATTAAGAGGATATTCACTGTGTTAAAATAGAAAATGAGTATTTCTTTTATTCATGTGTATTTATAAAATTAGCTTCTTGAAGTTATAAGAATATCAAAGTGATGTAAGATTAAATTTTTTTAAAACTGTATACGTATGGTTAGCTTATTCAAGAATTCAAGAAAGCCTTAAGGTAGAAAAATAATTAAGAATGTAATTTAATTATAATGTCAATTATATAATAAATTAAAGTTTTAAGTGTAGTGTGTATCTCAAGACAATATTAATTTAAACAAATCTATGCGGTTGAAATACTGCTTTAAAAGCTATCTTCTTCTTATAAGCTCTAAATTTTTGGATTTGACAGAACCGCGCGGTTCTGTCCGCGCGGTTTTGTCCTTTCGCGGTTTTGTCCGGATACCAAATTTTTGCTGACTTATATTTATTTTGATATTTATAACTGCGTATATAGAAGCCGTTAATTAATAAAAAAAAACAGATATTTTTAATTGATCTATAAATGTGCTGTTCTGAAGCGTAAAATATTTCTAAAAAGTTGACTGGCATACATTAAATTGAATAATGAAATACAGTGAACAGTTTTTAGTTAATTTAAAAAATAAAATAGTGTAACATTTTAATGCTTAAGAATAATATTTTTTCTGATACATACTCAAAACTATTTTCTTAACTAATTTCTTTCGACACATTTACGATAAGCTTTTAGTAAAATTAAATTTTGTTATTGTTTCCTGAATTATAATTACATTATTTTAGTTTTTATTCTCGTTTTTCTATTTCAATCATCTATATGTTCCGACGCGATCCGTTAGCTAGTAGACGCGCTCCGTTAGATTATAGTATATTTATACTTTATCGTGTTTAGCAATTTAGTTGATGAGCTCACTATTAACATATTTCTATTTTTTGTAGTGTTTGCTGCTTTACTATGTCGGAAATATATAGGCAGAATAATTCAAAGATTTCATCCATTTATACATATGGTTACAGAAGTGTGCCTAAAATATATAAGCACGTTAAAATCTCTATTCTTTTGCATTTTTTGGAATTGATGTGTAAAAGATTTATTTTACAAAGAAGTTGAAAAGGGCTTTGAAAACATATTGTAATGTAATCGTTTTTCTATTTCAATCATCAATATGTTCCAACGCGATCCATTAGCTATGATTATAGTATATTTATACTTTATCGTTTTTAGCAATTTAGTTGATGAACTCACTATTAACATATTTCTTTTTTGAGTAGTGTTTCCTGCTTTACTATGTCGGAAAATATAGGCAGAATACATTCAAAGATTTCATCCATTTATACATATGTCTGCAGAAGTGTGCCTAAAATATATCAGCACGTTAAAATCTCTATTCTTTTGCATTTTCTGTAATTGATGTGTAAATCGAAAAAAAGATTTATTTCACAAAGGAGATGAAAAGGGCTTTGAAAACATTATTGTAATGAATAAATATTTTGTAAATTTTCGAAACATTTTAATAACGCCTTTATAAAATTTAAATTATTCCCTTTCAATCCAAGCTTACATCTGCATTTTTGGTATCAGCCATTTAAGACCAATTTTGGAATACTATTAACACCTTCCTTACCGAATAAAATCGTTAACAATTTAGTTAATGAATGTTAAGATTTAAAAAGTAATGTTAATTGTTCATTTCATTCACAAAAATTTTAAACTATAATGGTCATTATTTGCTGTATATTTTGTTTATTCAGATAAACTTAAGAAAAAAGCATATTTTGGTCTGCCAAAACATTTGGCTAATAATCCACTGTGCCAATTATCTCATCATTGAAACGAAGTTTAAAATGGCCATCACCTTAAGCCATTGAAACACAAGTCGTTCATGACATTCAAAACAAAGCACTCTTAAGAATAGCTTCAAGGAGTGAAGTGTTTAAGACGAAAGTAGGCTATTATAGGTCTTTCAGAACTTATTGTTTACAATGTATAACCCTGTATCATCAGTAAAAATTTTAACTAAAAGTTAAGCTACTGTAAGAGAAAATAAAAATCTTTTACACTTCGTAATTATTTCAAACTATGAAACTTTTCTTATACAAGAATTAAAATCATACATTTTAATGTAAATTTTAAATCACACTTTTATGAATAAATAAAGTACACTTAGCCATAATACCAAAAGTAGAATTAAAAAAAATCGTTTTAAATAATTCTTTTCTGCCTGTTTCTAGATGTTTTAAATTACAAAACTCCTTTTCAATACACCAGCATCGAATAACTATTTTCAAAACTTCCAACATGCGGGCCATTATAACCAGTAAACAAAGCGCAATCAGCTTAGAAAATACTTTTTTTATGTACACCACCTTTTACTTCGGTTAAACTCCTGTTTGGATTGCCCTCATTAGTCTTCCAAGCAAAAGGAAACTTGCATTTTACCTTTGTGGAACGTGAACTTGTTACTCCACGTTTTCTTATATGTTATACGATCGGGATTACGCTAATATTCTGCTAAAAGTTGGAGGATAAGTTACTAGAAAACGTAAAAAAGTGTACTTTTTTAAACATGAAAAGGTATCTAGATATAAGACGGTATTTGTGTTAGTAAGGAATATTTAAATTTTAAATTCAGAAAAGATGGTTTTAATTGCCTCTTTTTTATACTGAAATTGCACACTCTAAAATTTAATGAACTGTAGTGTACCGTGAGCTCTTTATTTCGTACTAGCATAAATAAAAAAATATTTTGGGTTCAAAGTATATGAAAAGTCTACTTTGCGAACCAATTAAAATATTAACTTTCTTTTCTGCAAGTGATTATGAAAACTGTATGTAATAGTTTGTTGTAAAAAAAAAACATAAGGATACTTGAGATTGTTTATTACACTAAAAATAAAGACTAAAAATAAATGTAAACACTAAAAATAAATGTAAAGAATAAACTTTAATTTTTCACATTTAATGAAACGGTTATGGAAAAACGTTCTATTTAAAATAATAATATCTTACCATATTAACAACATTTTGATAAATTGAAATCAAATCTCATATGAGGTAGGAGACTTGACAACCTTATTGGAAAAGCATTCCGTTCTTATTACTAAACTAGCAAATAAATACCCGTTCTCCGCACGGACTAAAAAAAAGTTGTAATCGATCCAAGAATCTGTACCATTTAATCCATTATAGGATAATAAACTTATGTTATTGTTCCGTTCATTATAAAGAATAAAATCCTGTTACTTATACTACTTAAAAATCCAAAAAAAAATATGCTATAAATGCACGCATAAAAGTAATCCGAATTCCCTCATAAACATATAAACCTCTTACTCATTTGCGTATTTTTTGGTAAGAATTCGGCGAAAAAAGAGATATAGCTACAAACACTCTTATTATACAGCTCTAGCACAATGACCTTCGAACAACAGACCAGCTTATAAAATTTTTGAACCAAATGATCATTTGCGCGTTTAGGTAAGAATTTGGCCGAGTTTTGCAACGTATTTGGCGAAAAAGTGAAAACAAAACCTAATATGTAGCTCTAGTACAAACAGCCTTGAACAACCATCATAGTTATAATTCACGAAAATATCTTAAATATGCATATTTGCAATCAACAGAACCATCATCAGCTAAACCACTGTGGCGGTTCACCACACACGCAACCTCAATATGCCATCAACAACTAGGTAGCGCTGATTTACCATCTCGTTCCTACCAATATTAAATAACAACGATAGCAGTAGTATAAAAATCTAGGTAACTCATCCCCACCTTGAGGATCCTTTTGGTACACTGTGGTTACTGAGGCAGCTACAGTGTGACCCGAGGACGTGATCGTCACCACTCCAACGACGCTCCGGCTACGATGCGCTCAACCACGTTAGCTACTCACTGCTAATGCACTCAACGCTGCACAGCAACTCAACGGCCAACGCTGGCACACAACTCAACCGCAGCACAACGCACAGCGAAGCAACCTGCGCACGGTTCCTTACCTCGTTTCTAGGAGGGGAGTGGTGTGGCGGTTCACCACACACGCAACCTCAATATGCCATCAACTACTAGATGGCGCTGATTTACCATCTCGTTCTACCACTATTTAAATAACAACGATAGCAGTAGATAAAAGCCTAGGTAACTCATCTCAACCTTGAGGATCCTTTTGGTAGACTGTGGGTTACTGAGGCAGCTACACCACAATAAAATCCTAGAATGGAGACTGGACGAAAATACGTCACTTGAAACATGTCAATTATTTTTCAAATAATGAATTTAGTTTCTGAAGGTAATGGCAACAGAATAAAATAAACATTTTCAATTTTAATTATTTTCGTTAAAAGTTTTTTTTTCAGCAGATGGCACCAGGAAAGTAAAAAAATTATGGATTTGAGACAAAGTGGTGTAGTTTTTTCAGAAAATCCGAATTTCTCTAAAAATAGAACATTTTGAAACCTGAAAGTTCAAAAATCATAATCTAAGTATGAACTACGCATTTGTCCCAAGTTACGAGTCAAACAAATATCTAGTTTAAGAGTCTATATGGAACATACTAACAAACACAACTTCATTTTATTATTATATAGATACTGTCTTCCAACCCAAGAATCTGTAAAAAAAATATATCGTTACAAAATGCAATGAAAAATCACTAATTAAAGGGTGTGACTATTATGTGTTGTAATCCAGTGTCCATTCTGCAGTCTATATTAATAGGGATTATCATTAAAGTAGGCGAACGATGTATTTTTAAGTATTTAAAAATTTGTGGAATGTCTAATTTAAAACCACTGTTTTTAATGAAAAAGACCAAAGAAAATCTTACCTGCAAACTATAAAATTACTTAGCCAAAGTATCATAAAAATTGTTTAAAACAATTGTACCCAGAAATCGCTTAAAGTCAATTTAACGATCAATTTTTAAAATATATGTGGGTGGAATAACTACCCCCTTAAATAACTAGCCTTGGTCCCCTACGTTATTAAAAAAATAAGTCCTAATTAGAAGAATACAAGGAATTATCAATGACAGATATCTTGAACTTTTTTCACTTTGAGGTGCGCCTCAAAAGTCTTTCATACCATTTTATTAAAAACTATTTTTTGGAATATCTTGCAAACAAATTTACTTTTTCAAATCAATAATCGCAGCAAAAGTGATGCTTTTATTATTTAAAATTTGCTTATACTAGTTAATAACGCAGGTTACTACAGCTACTAATCTGCTAAAGAGGAATGCAAATTGCAATGTAATGCACTATGTTATACAATATGTGTAGGTGTAAATGTCCAAATAAAACCGACTACCCATAAAGAAGAAGAAACTTTATTTAGGCAAGTTATATTGGTCACGAAGAGGCTCAAGCCCGCCCAAGCAATTCAAAGAATAAACACGTTGAACATATCACAAAAAGAACACTAAATACAAAAAAAAAAAACGAAAAGCATTCCAAAGCCAAATTTAAGAACCTACTTAACTTCTAATTTCAGGTTTTACAGGGGATAGTAGAAAAATCATGTTCGTGTTTGTTCAAATGTATCTCCAATATACATTTTTGGGGATATTGCAGCTTTCTTTCTCACGGCCCTACAACTATAGGGAAGGCAAAGTGCAGTACAAGCTTTTTCTCGTATGTATACTTGTAATAATCTACCAACTACTAACTCCATAACTCTACCATCTAGTTACACACAAAACATTCTAAGGCAAACTTAAGAAGCACATGACAACACAGCAGTATTGCTCATTTTGATATTCTTCTAAATGATGACCATTGTCGAAAAATAAACAGTACCGTGGACTGTTGAGAGTAAAACATCAGTAAATTTTGTCATGTGGTTTGTGTGTTTAAATTGAATCCTAGCCACATAAATTCTGAGCTAGTTGTGACATAGTGTTATTGATATAATTGCCACTTTCCAACGATTTTCATTTGTTATAAAAACAGCAATAAAAGCATAGTACGTCATCGATTCTTCCATTGGAGAAAAAATATTCGTCACCTTATATATACGCTGTCGATATTTACTCAACGGTGATGAAAGAATTCCACGACTGCCGCACCTCACAGAAAATTAAATTTAATATGTATCATGACAAATATTTTCACTACATAAAATGGGATAATTAGTAAAAAAGGATTAAAGACAAAAGAAAGTTTTAACCTCTATTTTTGCCAACATCCTTTTTATAAAATCGATTCACAAAATTAGTTTTCTTGAGTTAAAGAGATTCGAACCTATTTGTGGCTTACACCATTCTCATTTTAAATATTAAAACAATAAAGTTATTTATTTCGTTTTTACGCCTAAATGGAATTGAAATCTGATGGAAAAGGGTTCTTATTCTTTTTGGGGGGAAATTTAAAAATCAGCCTTTCCAGCTGATTTAGCATTCTTTTGGCGTAAATTTTATAGCTAAAAGATTTTTTTTATTTGAGATTGTTTAAAATCTATTAATTCATTGAAAGATTTATATGCCTAAAAAACAATGTAAAAAATACGTCCTGATGATTCCACTACAATACAAGTATTATGTGCAATGAAATAAATTTATTCTAGCAGTTATTTAATAACAAAACAATTTTATAAAAATTGCCTGGCTTATGCAAATTTTCGTAATAAAAGATATTCGAATTTGTGGTCGATGGCTTGAAAATAAAAGTTTTAAGGAAAACAATTATTGGAAAACAATTTTATGTGAAATTCACAAATGCCCATTATGTAACACACTGTTTAAAAAAATTGTGCTTGGTTATACCATAAAAGTGGTTTTTAGTAGGACGTGTGGTAAAATGTTTCACTATGTTTTCGGTATTTACATAGTTTAACCATTTTCCAGGTTTTGGAATCAAAAACCTGGAAAATGGTTCAACCAAATAAAGAAAATACGGTTAAATATTTCATCACATAGCCGTTGCAGCCACTGGAATTACCATTATAGTGAAATCAAGGCCAAAATTTTTAATAAAGTAGTACATATCGCTATCCTCTTCTTATTACAATGTGAGGACAAAGTTTGAAGGGCGCTGTTGTATGGTAGTAGCGAATGTCAGCAACATATTCTTAAATATGTTAGGGCAAATTGATAGTACAATCGACCAACAGTCACAGTGCTTGGCCTGTCCACATATCACAAAATAAAACAGTTAACAAAAATCTATCTCAGTGTAAATTGATTCTGATTTTCTGTTAACCCTCTGAAGGATAGGCAAATTGGCTGAAGTGTAAACTTGTTTTCACTGCAGGATATTTAAATTAAAATTTTTAATTGAACATTTAATTTCTTAAATTTTTAAAATATTATATTGTTGATAATTATAAAAGGCTCTTTCATGGGGGGCTTTAAATTTAAAAATTTAATCAAATTATTAAATTTATAATTTTTAAAAAAAATTGTGTGTTGCTGAAAAACATGACAGCCAGGTGACGGTATATACACTCTTAAAACAAACGAGCGTTTTAACTCAGTCGAGTTAATTTCCACTCTTTCCGTGCCGAAAAGCACTCTCCTATGAGTGAATTTCACTCTTTTCGAGTGGGTAAAAGAAATAAGAATATCTGCGTCCTACACTCTTAAAACGAGCGGTTTAACTCAGTCTGAGTAATTTCCACTCCTTCGGTGCCGAAAATGCACTTCTCTATAGGATGAATTTCACTCTTTGTTTAAGATGTACTCTGTATCCCTCAAGGGTTCTGTAAACATACTTACTAATAATCATGCCAAGTGGCTCTAAATGATGAATTTTAATTAACATGTTAAACAGATTGTGCACTTTGTAATAGACCACGAAAAAATGAAAAGTTAAGTGTTAATTTATATTTAAAAAAAATTACCTCCATAAGGTAAGTTTTATGAGGCTCTTTCAGATTATCTTAAATCTTTTTTTTATCTCAATAAGATGAATAACTGACCTAACTTATCTAAATTTTTTATAGATGAATTACATTGTGTAGACTGGGAGCCAGGGAGCTTTTTATTAATTTTTAAGATCAGGGTTCTCAAAAACCTTTTTTTTAATATTTGGATCTGTTCTGCTTATCAGATAATTACGTTAGAGACTAAATTTTTTGCACGAAAATAAGTTCTGTATCATTTGCTAAAAGTCGTCAAAAGCATTTTATATAATTTTTGGTAGTTTATGAGAAATTAGAAGAAAGTTTAAAAAAATGCAAAGTGTGTCAATGATTTTGTACAATCTCTGCAGAAGCAATCAAAGTAATCAAAAAGAAATTTGTAATTTATTAAGTATAATTTTAATTAAACTTTACAACTTTCATATGCTACATATTGCATTTCAAATAAAAGTATTTTTTGTTGTTAAAGATATTTATTGGAATAAAATTCTCTTACAATTACGCATCTTAGTGTTACCTTGAAAAGTATTTAATTTAAGACGATGCTCAATATTCTTTTTTTTTAATTTAGAGGTTTGAAAAAGTTATTGAAATGTGAAAAGTTATTAAGATTTCATTTTTTTTCATTAAAAATAAATAAGTCAATTGTTAAGTTTCTCTCTCTCGAAGTTATACAATTCAAATCTTTATTAAGGTTGCGTTAAGAATACCATTAAGGGTTTAATTTAAGTAGAAAGGTCATTACCATTTTATGTATTTAAAACAAACGTTAGTTTTCTTATTATACGGCACAAAAAAGGAAATAATCAACGACTTAAAGTAAGAAGATCAACAACATTTTAGCATTACAACTGGTTAGGTAGGGGACTAATATGAATTCATGAATTGGCGATAAAAGGTTTGGCTAGTTACCACTGCCCTTTTCGGAAACACTATTAAGTTAAAAGAAAATAAACTCGAAAAACTAGGTGTGTGAAACATTACACGACATTCACTTACCACTTAATAATAGATGTTTGATTCTCTACTTTCGTCTGTCCGTTCTGCGCGTGTTTTTTTCAACTTTATGATCAAGGCCGATGTCTAATTAGAATTCGTGTTCTAAGTTTTGAAGTCAGTAGATCTTTTCATTTTTCAGCAATGCCTTTAAAACCTAAAAGTTATGTGGAAGTTACCCTTTTAACATGCGAGAGTTTTTTTTCAAAACCTTATTAGGTATAGGAAGACGTGCACTAAAAGTGATGAATACCAAATCAAGTGCACCAAATGTGTAGTCTATAGCTCTTTTGGTTTGAGCTGACTTATCATGTTAATGACTTTTTTGCTTTATTACATTAGCACGTAAACTTTCATTGTTGTTGTCTTGTGCCTCCAGGCGTTGCCTTGGCTTTCCTCCAGCCAAGAAGTTAAGAGAGGTGCAGTAGCTCATTGGCACAAAAGGCTTTGACTACCCATGGGGGTGGATGTCTGACTTCTACTCCTAGAGTTCGTGAGTACACCGCCACCTCAATTTAGGCACGTAGCTGGAGGGGAGAGGCATTTTTATAGACCACCTGCACCCATGGTACTGCGCTATGAGAGTGTCCATGGTACCCCCAGAGGAGTTTAGTACCCACAAATTTAACGAGCACATTCTCCGCAGTAAAATTTTGTTCACACTTAGATAAGTTAACCGAAACACCAAATAGTTTCATTGTCTATTGTTTTAAAAACACTCCATTGCTGTACCTATGGAAATAGCAAAACATTGCGCATGGTTTCACTATCTCTGTTATTCCAAAACTTTAATTAATTTGGTAGGTAATGTTGGTCCCCTTTTGCCGTTGCAAGTGCTCAGCTAAGTTTTATTGTAAGTCTGAAATTAATCATCACACCAAGGGCATTCGTTTGAAGTGGTTATTTTCATTTACCGTTTACTGTCTACTTTTGGAGATAAGTAATGTCCTTGAGTTTGTATTCATTAACCAGCATTAAAAAAGTATGAAGCTACTAAAGTGATAGCAAAACATTGCGCATGGTTTCACTATCTCTATTATTCCAAAACTTTAATTAATTTGGTAGGTAATGTTGGTCCCCTTTTGCCGTTGCAAGTGCTCAGCTAAGTTTTATTGTAAGTCTGAAATTAATCATCACACCAAGGGCATTCGTTTGAAGTTGTTATTTTCATTTACCGTTTACTGTCTATTTTTGGAGATAAGTAATGTCCTTGAGTTTGTATTCATTAACCAGCATTAAAAAAGTATGAAGCTATAAATGATAGCAAACATTGCGCATGGTTTCACTATCTCTATTATTCCAAAACTTTAATTAATTTGGTAGTAATGTTGGTCCCCTTTTGCCGTTGCAAGTGCTCAGCTAAGTTTTATTGTAAGTCTGAAATTAATCATCACACCAAGGGCATTCGTTTGAAGTGGTTATTTTCATTTACCGTTTACTGTCTATTTTTGGAGATAAGTAATGTCCTTGAGTTTGTATTCATTAACCAGCATTAAAAAAGTATGAAGCTACTAAAGTGATAGCAAAACATTGCGCATGGTTTCACTATCTCTATTATTCCAAAACTTTAATTAATTTGGTAGGTAATGTTGGTCCCCTTTTGCCGTTGCAAGTGCTCAGCTAAGTTTTATTGTAAGTCTGAAATTAATCATCACACCAAGGGCATTCGTTTGAAGTGGTTATTTTCATTTACCGTTTACTGTCTATTTTTGGAGATAAGTAATGTCCTTGAGTTTGTATTCATTAACCAGCATTAAAAAAGTATGAAGCTACTAAAGTGATAGCAAAACATTGCGCATGGTTTCACTATCTCTATTATTCCAAAACTTTAATTAATTTGGTAGTAATGTTGGTCCCCTTTTGCCGTTGCAAGTGCTCAGCTAAGTTTTATTGTAAGTCTGAAATTAATCATCACACCAAGGGCATTCGTTTGAAGTGGTTATTTTCATTTACCGTTTACTGTCTACTTTTGGAGATAAGTAATGTCCTTGAGTTTGTATTCATTAACCAGCATTAAAAAAGTATGAAACGTGAAAACTATTTTTTAACCTAACTTTTCAAGATTTTTGTAATTAGATAACATTGCGTTGCTCATTAAAACGCAGATATTTTCTTTTATTTTTGGATGTTCTACTTCTGTTCTTTAATCCTGTTTTGTAAGGTTTCAAATTAGATAATGAGCTTCGTTTTCATTTGTCATTTATCAAATTAATCTTAAGGTTCGTCGGAAATGCAATTAAAATTAAGCTGATTTTGTATAGTCTTATCATTATATAAACTATTAATGAAGTGTAATTATTAAATTTTTATTACTTCCCACGTTCGTATGGGATTGTGTATTTGTTAAGCCTTATACTACTTATTTCATTGTTTGACTTTTTATGTTAATAGTTCAAGGTTAGTCTATAGCATGAAAATATTAGGCTTATAAAATGGCTTCCGAAAAAAATTTATAAAAATGCTAATTTTTAAAAAAATATATATTTAAGATTATAACGTGGGCTATTTTGATGCCTATTCTTAGCATGCATTTATTGACAGCTTATTCAATAAATAAACAAAGTTTTGTGTAACGCAGAGAAAGATTTTTCATTAAAGGAATAAATGATTTTAAGCAATAATCTGTTTAGTTATGAAGTTTAAAATTTTGAAAAGGGGTTACAGTTTTTAGCCAAACAACATTTAATTTAAGTATTATTGCTAAGTTATCATTAAGTACATTCTTTTTAAACAAACGGCATTGACCGAGTCTTAGCAAAATATTTTATAAAAACTTTTAAATAAGTAATTTAATTAAATAAACTTTTAAATCTTAAGAGTAATGTTCGGTAGTTGGTCAGTCCCATAGAGCTAATGCATTAGTTTCAAAATCGCAACCTCTGCAAAAAAATTGATTTGTCATATAAGCACTTTTGCACCAGGTAGAGAGAACCGTCATACCAACAAAATAAAACAAATTTAAAAGAAACAAGAAGTTCTTAAAGAATTAAAATAGTATACTTGCCTGTTACTTAAATACTTACTGAAATTCTAATCGGAAAACAGCTAGGTTCCTAACAGTAAATATCATCAACAATTAGATTTATACACATTCTAAAAAAAAATCGCTAAACACAGCATCTAGCTATAATTTAAACTTCTAAAAGCCAAAATCAACTATTTTCCTTAATATTCCTTCTCAAATTAACTTAATATTATTTATCGTCTGCACGATTTATTTGTAGATCGAAGAATAATTAAATATGTATTAATAACAAAAGTAATGAAACTACTCCAAACTGCATTAAAAAATTAAGAAATGTAAATTAAAACTAAGCATAATTGTATGCAAAAAATATGCCTTGCCACTTTCTTGGTATAAACAATTTATGAACAATCAAAGAATCACATTGTACTACATTTTATGACGTCATTCAAAACTGATTCATGAAAAAATTATTTTGCTTCAAATATTTTTTAATAAATAAAGTTCCTCGTGCTATTATTGATTTGGCAACAGTGATTTAAATGACTCAAAATTGAATTTCAATGCTAATTCAATGGGAAATTCGCTGACAGATAGTAAATGTATGTCCGTCCGGACGTACAGACAGGCGGACAAAAAGTATGAAATTTGGTCTCGGAGGTCATAGCTTTCTAACAAAAAAAGATTTTTTAAGATCTGAATGATAAAACCGATTTTGGAAGGGGGGGGGGGGTACGGACAGACAGACGGACATCGACCGCATGTCAATACCTACTTTTTCATTTTTTTTAATTCCATCGAATCAAAAAAAAATAAAAGTAGGCTAAAGATAGCATACATTTATTAATTGATTGATAAAATACTAAAATCGTGTCGAACACTTTTAAATTATTTTGAAGTAATTAAAACTTAAAAATTGAATAATCAGATGATACTTCCCCTTTAAATTTATTTCATTTTTCTGCAATGACAGTTCTTATGCATGTGGATAAAATGCTTACACATGGCAAAGTAATACTTTTGTAGACATTAAAAAATGCATTAGCACTTTATGACTAATCATCCATCTTAACTCAACTTAAAATACATAAGATAATTAAACTTTTTTATGGTTTGATGAGGTGGAGAAAGACCTTAAGACTCTAAAAGTCCGAAACTGGAAACAAAAGGCTAGAGACAGGAGGCTTTGGAGGAAAATTGTTAGTGAGGCCATAGTCCAACATGGGCTGTAACGCCAAGGAGTAGTAGTAGTAGTAATTAAACTTTTCAGAATTTCGAAATGTTCATAAATTTTGTAACATATTGTTGTTATTACTATTCCACATACATATTTTTAAACAAAATACTCAAATCCTTGAGTAATAAAATATTTTATGGATATAACATATATGGTGATCCAATACAGGATTCAAGATTACTTTTGAAATTTTATTAAAAAATTTTAACTTGCATATAACGTAAGAAATATTTCCGTGTTTGAGTCACATAAACTCTACTATAAGACTTAGTTCTTGCCAATCTGAAATCGATGAAATACTTCTGTTTTTATGGACTTCAATTTTATTAAGCGGGAATTTACCCAGTATAATAAAAAAAAGCAACATTTTATAACTCCCTTGGACACGCAATACAGTTAAATGAATGTGTCGCATGAAACTGTGACCTTTTCTCTTACAAATTTTATTTGATAAAGAATATAAGGAAAACTTCCTGATACCTGTAACTGAGCATAAGGATTCCTTGAATGTTTATTAATCCATTAAGTATATTATTTTGCTACCAAAATATCTTAAACGTTAAATCGGCCCGGGCCCATGACGTTCTTCAAATATGAAATGTAAAACAATCCAGTGATTTTTCATAAATTTAAGTGAATGTTTTTCACTTAAATAAGCTTTTACTTCTTTTACTTCACTGCAAGAAAAAATTTTAAGTTACTGTTATATATATCACAAATGTTGCTGGTTTGTTCAAATTTATATCGAATTTTTTTTTCTTTTTTTTTGAAGTTTTTTCCAGAAACATAAGTAAAATAATTTAACATGGATCTTTTTGGACATACATCATATACAACTATACAACTGTCCACCCTCTAATTCAAGAAAAGGGGTCAAAAGTGACTTTTTTTTTAAACTTTTTCTTTTTTTTATTAAAGTAACTTCTTTTACTTCACTGCAAGAAAATTGTTTAAGTTACAAATGTTATATATCACAAATGTTCCTAGATTTTTCAAGTTTATATCGCATTTTTTTCTTTTTTTGAATTTTCAAGTTTTTTCTAGAAACATAAGTAGAATAATTTAACATGGGTCTTTTTGGACATACATCATATAGTTCCAGAAACGTTATAGTGGCGTTATGTTGGATTGTCTCTAAATTTTTAGGAAAAGTCACTGATATGTTTCAAGAAGATTTCTGATAAAAATTGGGCAGCTCAGCTGCCAAAATTTCCCAGTAACGTTCCTGAAATTAGTTACAGTATTTCTTGGGTAAAGGGTGAGTTTTGAAAAGCTATTTGATACCAATTTTAATAAAAAGAATTTGAAAATAACACCTTCCATTTTTTTTAAAAAGTACACATGAATTGCTAATTGTAAAAAGAGGGGTCAAGCGATGCTTTGAAAGTTTTCCGGAGAAATGAAAAACGTTTGGCCTAACCGAAAATTTTCTTTTGTGGTTGTAGTGTTTGCGGAATATGTTTCCCTTTATGCTAAGTCAGTATTAAAAAATTTTCATTCTAAAGAGAATAGCTGCGAGCGAATTAAATTTGTTCTGGAGTCGCTCCTTTTTTACAATAAAATATATTAAAGATCGTATTTTCTTAATAAAAAGTCAAAGAAAAAGCTTCATTACATATTGATTTCTTCGACGTTTCTTCGATATTTGAGATTATCTCAGGTTTAGCTAGCAGGTATATCGCAGTGTACTCGGGCACCTCGGTGATTTTTAGAGGATTTTTTTCCACCAGCACGAATACGTCCATAGTATGGATAGGATAAGGACAGAACCAACAACCTTCTCGGTGAGAGGCTCGTCGCTAACACCTCTCGACCACCGTTGGGGGGGCTAATGTTTTGTAATAGATACTCTTATTAAACTTAGGTCAGAATCTTGGTGTCACAAAAGTAAAAATGCAACATATAAACTTATATACTCGGCCCATTCGTTACTATTCGTCTTAGTTTGATGTTTTTAGTCGTTTCAAAAAATTACAAAATTACTAAGCATGACATTCAACAAAGACAAGCAGCAACAGATGGTCGGGTGGAATTTTTTTCTTAAATTCGGATAATCAACTCCTCTTCGGATAATTTGAGTTCTTCTGTAATTAAATTTTTAACATTTTTGAAATTTTATTTTTCTAGGAAATGGTTTTAAAACAACTTCTCAAAATTTTTAAATTTAATGAAATTTAGAATTAATTGACTTTAAAAAAATCATGTGTTGCTGAAAAAACTGTGTCAGTCCCTTGACGGTTTTACACGTTAATATCCCTCAGGTAGCTGGATCTTTAATTCAAATGGCTATACTAATCAAAACACGACAAATGAAATAAAAAAAAACTTTTTACGTTTCAAATATTTTCTTCAAACTCCAAAGTTTATTCATTAAAGGTGTGCATTTTTTACTAATAATTTGATTTAGCTCTGTATTTCCTCTCAATTATGCTAGTCAATTAATCAGCATGTTTAAAAGTGTTCCAAAATTAAACTTTCAATTTTTTTTTACATCTGACAGTCCTCGTTATTTTTTCAATATGTAATAAATTGTATGTATAAATTGTTGTTATGTAATAAGGGTTTAAAGTAATAAACAATATTCGCATAAAAAATATCCAATTTTGATTTTATTCTCTTGGGCTGAAAATAAACCAAAATAAAATAACTGATAAGAAAACTAAAAACTCTAAACACATATCAATCTGCTAAGATGTTTATTTTTTTATACGAAAATTCATCAACATTGTTGATTTTAAATCGTCTTTTTATAAATTTCGAATGCTTTTTTATGTAAAGAGATGCGAATATCTTATTTATTTCACATAGTTGTGCAAAGGTCTAAAGGGATATCTCAAATAACAGACTGGAAAAAGAAAAAGTTCAGTGAAAATGAAATGTTTTATTCACAACTGAAAGTCTTTAAGACTCAAGAGGGGTGACATTTGATGTGCGAAAAAGCTTTTTTCATTGAAACAAAAAAACTCCTTCATTCCAATAGGTATGTAACAAAGGTTATATCTTTACAATCTGGGTCAGCTAAACCACGAATAATTTAGATTAAGGAACAAAATTTATATCATTTAAAAGGTATGTGGGGACATTTATCCTTTGTTTCTAATGCATAAAGAAATACTGAAACTGAGAAACAACAATAAACATTCTTAAAACAAACGAGCGGTTTTAACTCAGTCTGAGTTAATTTCCACTCCTTTCCGTGCTGAAAATGCACTTCCCCTATAGGAGTGGATTCCACTCTTTTTGCGGAGTGGGTACAACAAATAAAAGAAAACATAATCTACGTCCTACACTTTTAAAACGAGCGGTTTTAACTCAGTCTGAGTTAATTTCCACTCCTTTCCGGTGCCGAAAATGCACGTCCCCTATAGGAGTGGATTTGACTCTTTTGTTTTAAGATTGAATATATACTAAAATATGTGATGTAACTATAAAGTTTTTTGATAAATATACTGTTTACACTAATATTCAAAGCTCTAGTGAAATTAAACGTATTTCTTCTGCAAAAACAGCATTTTCTTGTCTTTAAACAAGGAGGTAAAATTTGGCTTTAATTGGTCAAATGCGGTGTACTGCCCTTCAATTTAGAATTTTTTATAAGAAGAATTGAAATACAGCTTTCAAACTAGGACACCATTTAGTTTAACTTGGGATTTCTCCCAAAATATTTATTTAAATAACTAGCAAATTTATACCCGTTCTTCGCACGGAATAAAAAAATATCAAATAGATTCCAAATATGTGTACCATATACCCTGTTATAGGATCATAAACTTCTTATTGTTTCCGCTCGTTATAAATTATAAAATCCCGTTTCATTGCCTTAAAATTCCAAAATGAAAAATACGCTATAAAATGCACTCATAAATGTCATCACAATTCCCTTATAAGTTTGTAAAGCTCTACCCACGATCTACAGAGGAGGAGGCCAAAATCCTTGCTATCCTAGCCGAAGAGAAGCAAGGGTACTTCCGCCACTCGCATCGTACACACTCCTACATCAAGACGGTTATCAAGGGCCTGCCCCGACAAACCGATCCCCAGTCAATCTCCGCCGCACTACTTGCGGAAGGATACATCATCAACAGGGTGGCCCAGCTGACGAAAGCCCGGACCAAAGCCCCTCTCCCTATTTTCCAAGTCCTTGTTGTTCGTACGGGCAACTTCAAGGCAATCTACCAGCAAAGCAACCTCCTGGGCAAGAAGGTCTTCTTCGAGCCATACAGGAAAGTTGCGAGGATCCCGCAATGCTACAAATGCCAAGACTACGGCCATGTTAGCAGCCATTGCCACATGGGAACCAGATGCCGATATTGCGGCCTCGGCCACGATTCGCGCTCCTGCCCTTCCAGAGATGACATCCAAAACCACCGCTGTGCCAACTGCGGTGGCCCCCACCCTAGCACTTCGGCGACCTGCCCGGGCCGACCGAAGCCACCAAACAGGGAGCTTCCGGAGAGTGCCGCCAGGAGGCAGCATCAGTCGAAGCCCCGCCCCCAGAGTGCAGAGGATCCTGCCTCCCTATTGGCCGCTCTACGAACCGTCAAAGACGCCATTGCTGACGTCTTCGGAGACCTAGACGCCTTCAAAAAGAATGCCGCTGCCCTCGCAGCAACCACCAACAAAGCAGACAAGATGCAGATTCTGCTGTCCATGCTTGCCCCTTAGGTGGCCTCTCATCGATATCTTCTACAAGCCATCCGGCTTCTCTGAACCCCTGAACATTTTCGCCCCATTTTGGGACATTTTCGATGTGCAGAAAGGACGCTTCGCGTCGGTGCTGCGAACTACTAATTCGATCTCCGATCTCCGATCACAATTCCCTCATAAATACATAAAACCTTTTAGCTCATTTGGCGCGTTTTGGGAAATAATTTGGCGAGAAAATAGATATAGCTACCCACACCCATTAATATACAGCTCTAACACAATGACCTTCGAACAACCGACCAGCTTATAAATTATTTATAAAATAAATTGCCTATTTGGTGAATTTTAGTTAATAATTTGGCGAGTTTGGCAACGTATTTTGCGAAAAAATAAAGACATAAAACACTAATAGCTCTAGTGCGATGGCCTTTATTAACCATCATAGTTCAGTAATAGCTTAACTATACATTTATTGCTTAAATATGCATACATGCAGTCAACAGAAAAATCAATGAAAAAAAACATCAAATAAACCCACAATAAAATCCGGGAATGAAGACTGGCGGAATTACGTCACTTGAAACATGTCAATTATTTTTCAAATAATGAATTTAGTTTCTGAAAGTAATGGCAAAAGAATATAATAAACTTTTTGAATTTTAAATGTTTTCGTTAAAAGTTTTATTTAATTTTTTCAGCCGATGGCATCAGGAAAGAGAAAAAATGATCGGATTTGAGCGAAAGTGGTGTATTTTTTTCAGAAAATTCGAATTTTCTCCAAAAATGGAACAAATATGAAAAATCTAAGCCTCAGGTGCACACGTTGGTATTAAAGGGAATCTATCTTAAAAATTTCGAATTTCTGAGGGCAGTATAAGTATGTCTTTTACGATCCGGAAACAGAGACACACACACTCTTTCTTTTATTATTATAGATTAACACTCAATGTGGTTCATATTACTATTTTTAGAAACAGTTTGGAGAAAATTTATATAAACCTCAATGTAAACCAATCTTTTTACCTACAAAATAAAAACAAAAGTACACTTTTTTTCAAGACTTATAAAGACTTCTGTAAAGAAAAAATGCTTTCCTACGAAACATATCAATTTTTTACTTAATAAAGCTCTGAGCGATAACAATAACGCTGTTTTATCAAATACCTTTCTTATGTATGTTTAGGAGGGCGTAGGGGCAGTTAAGAAGAAAGCAACTCAATTTGTTGAAGATCAATTTAATTTAGTAAAGCTGACAAAGAATTACATCCTCTCGTTACCCTCACACCGCTCCTAATGACAAAAATAGCGGTTGGGGCAGAGTTACCATAGGTAGGCGCTAGAGGGCGCTGGTGTACAATCGTGTATATGACACTCGGCCATTTTGACGTTTGTCGTCTCGACAAATTGCTATGAAATAAAATAAAAACATTCTAGCTAAATAAAACAAAAACATTCTGGCTAAATAAAACATGCAACATAATAAAAAATTAAACTTTGACAACTTATACAAAATAATACTCTTAAGAAAATTACTTCTGAAAATAATTATAAAAATTGACATAAACAAATGAAACTCTGTAAACATTTCTTCTGAAAATTATAAAGAAAACACTTTAAACATTGAACACTTTAACAACTAAGACAAGAAGGAAAAAAAAATTAAGTCCGTGCGAATAGTTTCTTGCACAATTAGGAAAAATAAAAAGTTCTGGTCTGCAGAAAGTTCGTAAAATAAAATGTCTAAGTTCAAGTATCATCGAAAACTGAGTGCACATGTTGTTGGACAACTGTCTTCTTAGCGTCTCGTAATGCAACATCTGTTCGGTCAGTCGAGGAACGGTCCTTCATTTCGCGCAAGTAGATCGTTGCTTGGTTTGTTTGAAAGGGAAAATCTTGGTTCTGCGTTTTGCAATCGTCGATCGGAGTCGGAGGAGAAAAGCGCGGTTCTTCTTTCTGTATTTTGATCGCGGGTCTGAAATCTTGGCAAATTTCCAATGCACGAGGGATGGTTTCGGTAAGAAGTAGATTCGGTTGATTGATGGATGACAGGTTTCGGTTTTCCATTGGGTTTTTGTGTGTAAGTGTAGGTGTTAAGAGAGTGTTATAGACATTGGGTGGAATGATTAGATTTGCATTTAATTTTTCACACACGGCAGCATTCACTATAACTCTTTTCTGATTTTTGGGACAAGTCAATTGTATTTTTGCTAGTTTTGCTCGTTGCGTTTTTCCAAAGGCGTCTTTTAGAGTGATTGTTCCTTCGTAACTGATGTCGGGCGGTAAATAAAGGGATTTTACACAAACTATATTAGTGCCAGAATCTATGAACGTTTTAATTTTCTTATCGTGGAGATAAATATAATCATGTTGTAATTTATTGAAGTGTGGATCGTTTTGGTATGTTGTGGTAGTTGTGATGAGTGACACATTGGCGAATTCTTCGGTTTCTTCATGTTGGGTTATAATATGATTGTTTTGGTTTCGTTGTGTTCTTGGAAGGTAGGACGATTCGTAGTGATTTTGATGATTGTTTTGGTTTCGTTGTGTTCTTGGAAGGTATGACGATTCGTAGTGATTTGGATGATTGTTGTTTGGCGATTGTTGATATGTGTTGTCGTAATTATTGTACGTTGGTCGATTACTATATTGATGCTGTCCGTTGTTTTCGAACGATGTTGGGCGGGAATGGGTTTCATTAAAAGGCTTTCGTTTAGAATTAAAGTATACATCACATTCTTTCGCTAATTCGGTCGGTTTAAACCAGTTTTCACCCTGTCTTATGGATACATGTGTTTGGGTTTCGCGGTCAAGCGTACTGAACAGCTTGTCGCTTACCATTAATTGACACAGTGTTTCGAAAGTTGTAGCACCGCGTAGCTTAATGTAATACTCGAAACTTGATATTAATCGCGAACTGAATTGAAGGTGCGTTTCATTCGGCATCCGTTGGCTTCTACGAAATTTTAGTAAACATTCTACTGCCGATGGTTGAAATTCGCGTAAGACGGTCGCTTTTACTTGTTCGTAATTTTGTAGTTCGTTTTCCGGTATGTATAGTAGTATGCTATTGGCTTTTTCACCAAGGATATTAATCAAAATTTCCGATTGCATTGATTTCGGGACTTCCTTTGTTATGAAAGCTCTTTCCAATGAATTAAAAAATAGATTGAAATTTTCCGGTTTCGATGGGACAGGCATGCTTAAAGTTTTAACGCTTTTCATTAATGTTTCGATGCTAGGTGTTGATGTTTCATTGGCCCTACTTTCGTTTCCTACACGTGTTTGGTTTTCCGTCAAAGTATTTCTGATTGTAGCTAATTCTAGTTCTTTTTCAACCCGTATTAATTTAATTCTTTCGACCTCTAGTTTGTTTTCGGTTTGTTCTCGTGTTTTTCTATCTTCTACTGTTGTAGTTATTAAATTTTGTACGAACTCTGGGTCATTTATAAACGTTTTATTTTTCTCTATAAGTTCCTTTATTGCGATTATTGTTGCGCTTTCCGGCACCAATTCGCCAAGTTCTTTAGCAACCTTTACGAGGTCTTCCTTTTTCGAATGCTTATACATCTTCGTAATAATAAAGATTGATCCTACCTGTAGTTTTTGTTTCGTTCGTTGAATTTACCAGTGCGTGCGATGTGTTGGTTCGTTGCTATGTTGTTGCTCGAAGTGAAGCTCCGCTGTCGTTGTGGATTTAGGCGTGGTGTTGGCCTCTTTTTTTCTCGTAGTTGATGTGGTAGTACCGCAGTCCGCTGTCGTCGTAGATACAGGCGTGGTGTTGGCCTCCTTTTCTCGTAGTTGATGTGGGTGATGTGGAGTCGACTTCTGCTTGACGGCTGAAGAGGAACTCACGTGGCGTGATGTTGCAGCTCTTAGTAGTTTCTGTTTGCTGTTGTAAAGTTCGTAGATATTTTGTTCAAAAAGTTCGTAAATAGGTTTTCATTCCGATTCGTAAGAGGATATGGTTTGACCTCGTGAGACTGAAAGTTCGTAGATTTTTGTGAACCCGGTTCGTAATAGGATTTAGCTTTTGACCTCCGGGAACACTTTGGTTTTGAAAAATTAATAAAAAATTTTAAATATCGATGATTTTCGCGATGACGAGAGGCAGTTGTCGAGCCCCCTTGTTTAGGAGGGCGTAGGGGCAGTTAAGAAGAAAGCAACTCAATTTGTTGAAGATCAATTTAATTTAGTAAAGCTGACAAAGAATTACATCCTCTCGTTACCCTCACACCGCTCCTAATGACAAAAATAGCGGTTGGGGCAGAGTTACCATAGGTAGGCGCTAGAGGGCGCTGGTGTACAATCGTGTATATGACATGTATCATGCTCAAAGTTTTAGATGTTCTCTGAATACCTACTATATATGTATATTAAGAAGAGTACTATGTTTTTAACATTTCTCTTATAATGACTTATTTATAAAATAAATATCATCAACTCAACTTACAAAACTTTATAAACTTTTGTATTTATAGACGGAACTTTTGATAAATAAAACATATGTATGACTTTGAATGTTTTTAACCCTCAAAACAATCCCACATATATGTCAATGGTAAGCAAGATACACGACACATCCCCCAAAGGGTTAGACCTGGGGCTTTAGAATCTTATAGATGCTGAACGAAACTTTTTCGGAGATATATTACTAAAAAACGTGAGTGAGAGTTATGTGCTGTCTTGGGTGTCAGTAAATAAAGGTAGGGTACTAGGAATTCTTTGATATTTATATAAATAGTTTTTAAGTTCAGAAGAGGTTATTATTAATAATTCTTTAAAAATAGGTATAAGTAAGTTAGTAAGTATGGATTTCAGTGTTTTTTTTAAAATTGTTTGTTCAATTTTAATGAGCATATATTATTATTTTATGTAAATTTAGTAGTGTAATCATAAAATTATTGCGTTGTTTTATTGTATTTTATGAGTCAAGTGGTGAGAGAGTTCTAAACTATTATCTTTTTATGATGAGAAACTAAAAAGGAAATACATTAATTCCGTTATTACTAAGTATTTTTCAATCAGTACATATGAACTGCGATTTTAACTTCGACAACTGGAACTCAATAATTTAGTATTGATGAAATAAATATACCAGAAAACACTTTCTTGTAAAAATAATGAAAGAATTGTTTTTACTTTAGGTTCAAATCATTTTATTAATTACGAATCCATGAAAATTAGTTCGATTGCGTTAAATCAACATTCATCAAAAAATTTGTTACACTTTTATCACAATTTCATTTTGAAACGTATTGGCTATAAATTTCATCAACTCATTCAAAGCTCTTTTTTCCTTTTCTGATAAAGGAATAATTAAGAGATCCTTAAAAATATTTTGAGTTAATTACCCGTGAAAACAAATTTATCGGATATTGCTTGCAAGACAATCGTAACATTTCTTGAAAGACTATCATCATCATCATCATCATCATTTACGATCCAATTTTTCTTTCCCAACTTTGTGTTTTCATTTAACATCTGACTTAATCTTAATTAATTTCATCTCATTAAGTATCATTAACTCAGTATGTCGCTTCCAATGTCACGGTAGCATTACATCCAATGAACAGAAATAGATTTCTTTATAAGACTTCTCGTAGTACTTTCAACGACGCGTCACATAAAAAATGATGTTCTTTCTAAATATTAGTTGATGTTAGTTATTGTTTATTCACGGTAGTTTTAGCTTCCACACTACGTTTATAACGTAAAAAGTGGAAGGTTATAATCGTTCAGTCCGTCTGTCTGTCCGTCTGTCCGTCACCCACTTTCATATCCCAAACTACAAATGCTACGGACAAGTGTGATACGTCAAAAAATTCGCATCAAAATTAGAATACATTGAAAATTTAAGAGAAGAATTCGAATTCGAAGTACTTCAATCATTTTAAAAACTGCAAAATTTAATGCTTATTTAAAAAGCATAGGAAGCAATTTTTATTAGAATTTAATCACCATTGCCATTCGCAACAATCGCTCGAGAAACTTTAATTCTTTTAGACAATAAATTAAAATAAATTTATTTTTGCGACATCGATCAGTTTGAAATGACGTCAAATATATTTCACTACGAGATTCTTTGTATGTTGATATGAAATATTTTCATTCTATTTAAAAGCGAGGAATATTACATATTTATTCTTTGAAATATAAATTAATTTTTGCAAACGATAAGTAATAATTATTGAATTTCCGAAATAAAATAAAACAAACTAGCCAAATTTAGCATGTAAATGTTTAATATAGAATTAATGCTGTGTTTGGCGCCTTTTTACCTGTTAAATACAACTGTTGTGTGGAAGCGGGTTAAGTGACAGATTCTGTTACAAACCAACTTTTTACCATAACACATTGACGAAAATATTATTTAAGTAATATACTTGGGAAAAATTTTTAAACTTAACCCTCTTAAGAATAAGCAATTTTCCCTAAAGTAAAAACTATTTTTCACTGCAAATCTTTTAATTGAAAATAATCAATAAATTAAAATAAGATTATTTTAAATTTATTCTTGAGACCGGGGATAGTTTTTCAATAGGTTAAGTTTACCACCAGATCTTATATTAAAAATGAGCAGTTAGGGGGCGCCAACTGGCTGCTTGGTTTATAAAATTACACCTTCACATGCCGGCTACAAGAATCTTTGTTCAGCTGGTGTTGTAATATTTCTGTTAGAGCTATGGGTGGGTAAATGAACAGCGTACACGGCAACTTTTTTCAACTCAATGTGCTTGCATTTAACCTTTTGTTGCAAAAAATATACTTATTTTTTTATAAAAGTAAGAATGCTAGTTTGTAGATAAGCGTGTGAGGAAATCAATGATATCTTTTTTTTTCAAAATAAATAAATGTAAAAAAACATACAATCATAAAAGAAAACATGGAAAACTAGCCCCAGTTTACTACAATACTTAAAATTTAATAAAATTTTGAAATTAAAAACAATTAACCAAAAAATATGTTCATTGCTGGAAAACCTTACAGTTAGTTGAACGGTGTATGCGTCCGTATAGTGTATACCTCAACACGAGACAACTGTTAAAAAGTTTCAAATTCTCTGTGACAAAATAACAAGGAGTCGTTTGGAAGCCCCTTAGGATAATATTGTTTTTTACCTTTGACTACTCAATTTCATGAGCCTGGTACCACAGCAACATCATTTGTTACATTTTGACATTTTACAATTTCGATTTAAAAACGACCTAAAAGCTTCTAGACGTAGGTTTCCACAAAACTTCAAAATGTTTATCGAAATTCTTTGCAGACGAAAAAAAATATAGATATGTTTAATGTTTTTAATCATGCATTTTGATCAAGAGTTATACATTATCGCTTACTAACATTAATTCACAAAACTTTTCTTAACCAATTTAATAAGAATTTTTTTTAAATAATTATCTATTTGTATCTGGGGACCTATAAATTTGGCATAAAATGTGTCTTTTAATAAATATTTCTATATTTATTAATATTTAACTCTAAAAAACAACATATTTTGCAAATTTCCATTTCTCCCATTGTGTTAAAAAAAAGTATTATAACCTTCGAAATTTGATCTCGCCGTTTTTACGATTGAGTGACAGTTGTGTGGCTAAGCATTACTTGAATTACTTACTACAAAAATCTATTTATTTTGGGCAAATTTTAATGTTCTAGTTTGTAACAAAATTGTAAACAGTCATTCACCCGTAAAATTAGTCATAATTGGGTTATTTCATGTGACGAAATTTCTTCCAGATTCCTTCTTGCTTATCTTACAGTCGGTGCTCCGATTGGTCTTTTGCTCCCACTTGACAAGGATAACTCGAGTAATAACAATCATAACTCGAGAAATAATTCATTTTCATTATTATTTCTGTTACCACTAAATACATGCAGCACACGCCTATTATGTTGCCATTAAAGATCTGAAAAATGCCCATTCTTCCTTAAACTACAGAATCACAAAGAACACATTCAAAAGACCAGAAACCTCTTTTCTTTAACTCTTCTAGTCCTGACATTTTCCCGTTCGATGAGACTTTGTTAGACGCTTGACGGCCCTTTCCCTTCCTGTATTCAGCTACTCTGAAAGGTCTTAGGGCCTAAATCCTCTTAGAGTGCGCGTTTTTCTGTTGGAATGACAGTACGGCTTAGGCGATCCCTTAAGATGGAGATTTGGCAAGCATTAGTTCATTAGGTTGGCATGTTAATTGGCGCGATGGCTTGACTGCTGTGCTAAGCTATAGGAAACAGTAGTCGTTAAGTACTTTATGTAAATAATCTGGTAGATTGAAATGTATTGGTTTATTTATTAAAGTTGTCATTTGATTTTATTCTAGAGTTATATTAGTTTAGTTGCGTTCTTAAGTTGTTCCTTTTTATCTAAGAGTTGCTTGTTGAATTGATTTTGAAGTTTTGAATCACATAAAAGCATCAAACATACTCTAATAGTTTGTGTGTGTCTCCAAAATTTGGCTTCGATATCAATATACTCTTTCAGAATGTAGCAAAAAAAATAAGTAAGTAATAATTTCAATATATGATGCGCAAAGTTTTATTGCATATGACTATTAATTGTTATACGTGAATTTTCTAATACATTTTATTAAAGATATTTGTTTTCTCCTTTTTTTATTTAAAAACATAACTGTTCACAAAAAGTACTCCTACATATATTTTAGTTAATATATGTACAGCAGTGTAACCTAATTTGAATCTCTCTAGAATCATACTGAACAATTTTTCGTTAACGAAATTTCTATCGGATAATAAATTGAGTTTTTTACGATTTAAATGATACTTTGGTCACCTTAACATTAAATTTATCAAAACTCTTTTATATCTTTTCATTGTAACTTAATTTACCTCCTGTCCCCGCCAGTCTATAACTGTCAGCACCTTCACAACCAGGTTCTGTTTCAATTTACACCGTTCTCCTGAAGCCTAATTTGACTAGGGCAAATGCAAATTGATATCTCACAGGTAGCTGTTCGATGCAACTGACACCTGACGCATATTGATCAAATATTCACACAGCGGCCATGTGAAAGCGCATTTCACTTTAAATGGGCCATTTGTCTGACAGTGTGATTTCGAGTTAAACTGTAGGCATGGAGGTCTGAAAAGGAGAGAGATGCTTAACGTTAAACACCATTTGGGATACGCGCAATCAAATCGCACTATTGATTTAAATTGGTCTAGTTTTATACTTAGACAAGCAAATAAGTACCCGCTCTTCACATGAACTAAAATATATGAAATCGATTAAATTATACGTACCATTTAATTGCATTTGGTGATAAAATTGAATCAGTATAAGTCAAGTCTTAATTATGAGCAAAAGAAAACACGTTCGTTTTTTCTTTTTCGCATTGCATTTCCAAACCGTTCCTGTTAGCGTCCTTCTTTAACCATCTAACCAAATTGTAGATGTAAATTCCTAATACTTGACCTAAGTATAGCCACATGTAGCAAATCACATTATGTAGTTTTGAAATTTGCAAATGGAGGAGGAAATTTTACGCCGTGACTTTTCTAGTAATAAAAACGTTTTTATAACAATAAAAAAAATTAACTATATTTTAAGTATTTTTTTCAATCCAATAATTTTTTTCCATGGAAATATCTCAATGTAGATCGTAAACATACTGAATCAATTTACATGACTATAAAACTTGACCTGAAAATTAATTTCAGTGACATGTTCTATTATTCAGATAAGTGTACTTTACGATGGCTTTAAGTTACTTACACCAATACTTTGTATGACACGCACATAAAAATTACTTTATCTAACCCGAAAAAAATATACGAAAAATCTGCAAATTGATTTATTTTTCTTCTGTTAAGAGTTTTTTCTCGCCATTAAATACCGCCCGTGCCCAAAAAAAATTTTAGGCTATCTCCTCGATTCACAAATATACACAATTAACAAAACTAACACTTTAGATAAGAAGACATTTCCATTAAAAAAAGGTGACATTATTAAATGGTTCAGACAGACGAACTTATTTTAGTGAGAAACTACTTTTTTTATGAATCGGAAAAAAAAGTTCGAACTGTCGCGCTAATAGACTTGTTCAATTTTTCTTTCAAAAATAGAGTAACTGGGGGTATTTTTTTTGCTCTAGAGGGATTGTCACTAGATTGCCTAAAGATGAAGTTCCTTAGAAATGTAAATGAATGTAGAAAAGTTCTTAGCGAGAGTAAATTGTTATCTAAGACGAATAATAAAAAATTCGGAATAAGGATTTGAACTTTTTGGTGTCGGAAATTGCATGGCTTTCATGTCCGAACACATGCAAATTTATGCATGCGCTCTAATAATCTCTTAGGGGTGACAATCCGCTCAAAGGTCAGGCAATCACCACTTCCATTGTCATTTCTTTGTACAGCAGAGAGATATAAATATTATGGACAAACTACATAATTTTCCAATTTACCTTATTAACACATATGGAGGAGCTATAATCTCTTTTTCAAATAGGATGGAGTAATACATATTGTCATTAAAAGTTTCTAATTTAATTTATTTATGTAACTCCAATTGTAAATATGTATTGAAGAATACTGATATTATTATTTTGTGTTGTGTACCATTAAAATGAAGGGTCTTGAGTTCCCCTCGAAACATGTAAATTTGTACTAATAAACTATTTGTGGCATTAATGAATGAATTATCTCATGAATCTTCTCATGTTCCATGCGCAAAGTTGAAGATATTTTCTGAATACTACTGATTGAAAAGAATCTATTAGGTCCCCTTCTTCCCATGAAAGCGTCTTAAACGTGATAACTTTGAATATCACTGCACATTGTAGCAAATCGAATAATATTTCCACTTCCTTACTGATTAGTTTCAGAAATTAATTTTCCGTTATTCAATTATCTTCTGCTACGCACTATAATTATAAAGATTAATTATGTATAATGAATACCGATCAAAATACCAGAGAAGCGTTTGCTGAATCCAATTATATTCCCTTAAATACCTGACTAAGTAAATTAACATTCTAAATTGAAATTTGTAAGCTCAGGTAAATGTGAAATAACTGTTAAAATATTGCAGCAGGATACATTGTCAATTAAAATTCTTCAATGTGTTATGGGGAAGCGTAGAATTATAAGTTGTAAAATGGCATTGACTTTCGAAATAGTTTTATCATTATGAATTACCAAAACAGTTCTTTCCCTTAAGCTATTTATAATAACACAAGATTTTTTTAATTTTACATACTCTATGCGACATTTTCAATATACGTGATATGATTGTGTGTAGTGTATTAAAAGTTCCAGAAAATTAGCTGCTAACTTTCCGGTAATAAAAAAACAATATTTTAGTAAGCTTTTATTGCACATATACATACATTCTATCCACCATTTTTATTTAAAATTAATATATAAATAAAAAATTATGTTTTAATGATAGTTCATGCTGCAGCAATTCAACAATTTTTTGAAAAAAGAATAATTTTGTAAGAAACAATACTGAAAATTAGTTACTGTATCAGCATGGAACAAGATATAACCAATTTATCTTCAAAAAATTAAAGTTACTAGCACAAAAATATCTTTAATTTTCTTACTTTTGTAAGATAAGATTCTTAGGATAATTTTTTCCTTTAATAGTTATCTTAACTGAATGCTTTAAATGCACCAACAAAGTTACTAATATGTATTATCATTAGTAATTTAACACACATAAATGAGAAATACGTCAAGTAAATTTATTTCATAAATAAAAAAAAATGCATTATTCACTCATGTAAAACCTTGGAGCAACGTTACTCCAGCTTCATGGGTTAACGTTACACTAAATTTATAAACGATACATCGCAAAAGTAAGTGCTAACGTTACTGCATAAATTTAGTGCATCGTTACTCCGTGAAACTGGAGGGAGCTTGGAGGATTCCATTAACATACATTTTAATTTTTTTTCCATATAATACATTTTAAATATTACAAATTTGACCACTTTTCTTCCAATTAGAAAAATAAATATTTATTCACGGAACAAATATGAACCTATAATTATTATAATATGAATATTTTCAATACTTTCATTGGAAAATACAGCAAACGTTTATTAATATTTACAGAGCACGTTGTACAATATTCTATTGCTAGTCAACTTGAATCTAAAACACTGATAATGAGCAATATCTTCATAGAGATAACAACATCGAATAATAAATTGGTTGAAGATAAATTTCAAATTAATTTTAAACTACACAAATACAGACGGACATACAGAAATACGAGTTATAAAATGATTATGAGATTTTATATGGATAATACAAAATCATTCTATTTATCTTTTGTCACTTTTATTTTGTGTTCTTACTTGACATTCACATATATTCCGTTAATCTAACGTTAACAAAATATATAGATACGAAATCGTTTGTTTCTTACTCTATTGTCTAAAAAATAAAAATGGCGCTAATTTACTTTGATTTTTCCTAGGACTACTTTTTAAAATATATGATACATATGGTGTCAAGTTCATAGAAAAGTGTACTTCACAATTTTAAAAAAAGTTGATGTGTAAAGAAAGCAAGTTACGTATCTGCGCAATTTACTTACTAGTTTAACCATTGTATTATTTAAATATTTTATTTGTATAGTTGCATTTTTAAATGGAGTTTTTTAGAAACAACTATAATAATTTTTTAAATCAACGATAATTTTGTAAATATGATTTTTATGAATGCTTTGTACGGTGTATGAAGAAAGTTATTGACTTAAACCTCAAATTTTCTGTCAGGGAAAATATATACATTTTATTTGCTTATGATGTAGATAAATATGACGAAATAAATATAATAGTCTGTTGTTGTTATTTCACGATATAACGCATGTTTCTTATAACCGAGTCATTCGCAACTTCAGTTAATGCCTCGAGTTCGAGAACTGAGCACCACACAGCATTCTCTTGAAAGCATTTCTAAAATCTGGACTAAACACAGTGTAAATGATGGGGTTAGCCAGTGAGTTGGTGTATCCCAGCCAAAGCAAAACACTAAACACGATACCGCTGGGTGCGCAAGAATCGCAGATGGCCATCAGCAAAGCCATGACGAAAAACGGCAGCCAACAAATGATGAAGACCCCCGTAATGATCATAAGTGTCTTGGCTGCTTTCCTTTCCCGTTTGGCCTCTGTCGTCTCTTTAACGTGCTTCTTTTCCCTCTTGGCCAGCACAATTAAACGTCCGAGTCCTGCCTTCTCGACGCCATTTTCAGACAGTTGCTGGCTGTTGGCTTGGTCTTTGGCCTCGTCGGTGGTGTCTTCTGTCGATGGGGGCGACGTGGAACATCCAGGACCGCTGTTTTTCCTCTCGATCAAGACGGCAGAGGCACCGGGCCGACTTCTGATTCTCTTCCTAGCCTGCTTGAAGATGTTCCAGTAGAGCACGAGTATGAAGATCAGGGGGATGAAGAAACTCATGGAAGTCGCGAAGATTTGGTAGATCATGTTCTGGCTCACGAGACATCGCTTCTCTTCTTCGAGGCGGAACTCGAAACGGTCGTCGTTCAGAACGAAAATGGGCGCGAAAGAAATGATGGACGATCCTCCCCAAACAATCGCGATGAGGCTGTATATTCTGGTTGGGGATCTGCACCTGGCATACTCAATGTTAGTTACGGCCCAGTACCGATCGATTGCGATGGCAAGAAGATGAAGAATGGATGATGTGCAACAAAGTACATCTAACGATGTCCAGAGCCTACAGAGGTTGGATCCTAATTCCCACGTTTGATCATTCACGTCATTATAAGCACTGAGAGGTAGCACCAGTATAGCAACCATTAAGTCTGCCACGGCCAGTGACAATATCAACCAGTTGGCGATACCTTTCAGATTCTTTTCTGTGACGATGGCATAAATGACAAATACATTTCCGATTATAGTGAGCAGTATGAATATGCCAAGACCAACTGCTATGAATATAGTACCAACGCCGCCGGTGAATGAAGTTGGAAATGCTTCGCTGACATTTCCCAAGCTGCTTTGGCCTTCAAGTATTTGGTTGGAATAATCACTGAAGCGAGGTACCGTTGTTGAAAAGTCATTTGTAAAAAAGATGTTATCTTCAACGTTGTCTTGTTGAGTCATTTTGAAAAGCCTCTTGATATCCTTACAATGTTAGTGAGCAATTGAACATCCATCGTTGTCTCTAAAATAAAAAAAAAGATAGTAACATTAAATACATATTTCTAAAATATTGACATTACTTTATTCAACTATTCACTCTATATTACGTACTTAATGCATTACCTTCCACTAAGACTTTGGAAGTTTCTAAAACATGCTAAAATATTAAGTTAATAAAGAAAAAATTGACAAGCTATATTTTTTTTTCATCTTTTTAAAAGTCATTCGTTAAGATTCAGTTATTTTCACCGATTGAAATCGTGGTCTGCCAGCCATGAAAAACCATTTTTATCTATGCCCCACTTACGTTTTTCCTGATCAAATCTGTTCCAGTCACTCCAGAAAAAGTTATTTTATATCTCGATAAAATTGAATTACGTTGAATTACTCGCTGGAGCTAAATAGCAGTTTCAGCTTTCGTTGGATTATTTGACTTTGAATTTCTCTCTTTCCTTCCCCCAAGCGAAATATGTCCAAATACTTCCGGAGCTATCAAGAAATAACATTTTCTTCACTTAAAAGGCGAGGTATAAATAAGTTAGCTGGGAAAAGTGGACACAAAATAAGAAAAGTTTGCTGGAATTTCAAATTTTTTTTATTAAATTACAGTACATAGCTGACAAATTTACTTTGGAATCGCTTCAAGATATGGAAAAATGTGTGAATATTTAGAGTTACATTTTTAAAAATCTTTATTTACTCTTGAATTATATTTATGACATAAGTTTACTAAAATGAAAATTATATCTAGCAGCAATTAAAAACTCTAATCATAACATAAATAGTTTAATATCAACACGATTTTTTTTTGTCATGAATAGTTGTTTTTAAGTTTGCTTTTTATGCACACAAAAATGTCTAAGATAAAATGTTAACAGGATATTTAGTTTTAAATGCAATAAAACTTAAGTGGGCGTTAGTTTTATAAAATCTGAAAAAAATTAATAAATTATGTCTATATAAACTTTTATGTAACTTCTTTTCATCTCAGTGTATTCATTCTAGCTTTAAAAATAATATTTTCTATACAATGCCAGAAAGCTACACAAATATATATATCTTTATATTTTCTTAAAAAAGCATATATATTTTTTTTAAAAAAGGAAAAATGTATTAAAATTTAAATAAAGATAAAGTACTTGAATCTTAAGAAAATATTAAGTCTTGAGATAAAGAAATTAACCATCAGCATTTATTTTGCTTTTATATCAATTATAGCATTGGTAAAAAAAATAAGAAAAGTGTAGGATATTTGTATTTTTATTTTAAAAAGTCAAATCAAATTTACATTTATTACAATAAAAATCTAGCCATTAAATTTCTGATAAATATTGGAAAATTTAACGTTCTAATTTTCATACTTTATCTTGATAACTATAACCCATTAAAATTATTATTCTAAATATAAACATATTTTAATTTTATTCATATATTAATTCATTAAAAATTGTTTTTATAAATTTATTCTAATTCGTTAAAAGAAAATATATTTTATGATAGAAAGTTTAATACATATCATAACATAAGAAAAAAAATTCGACTTAAACATGGTAAGTCTGAGATTAAAAGTATAAAAAAAACCTTTCATTCATATCATTAAGTATTTAAATAAGAATTTCAACTGTATTATCAACTGTATTATCAACTGTATTATACAAATTATCTAAAACAAAGAAGTACTATTTTTTATTAAAATAATAGGCAATTTGTTATAAAATTTTTCATTATGTTTACTCCGAGCAATGAATTTAAGCTTATGAAAGGTTATATAAAAATAAAATTTAATATTTTAAATTATATATTCAGGAATATTTAAACAAAAACTTAATTTTTAATTACGGAATTGATAAAAGAAAAAGAAATTCAGACTTAAATTTGAACCTTCTCAGATGTTTATCTCAGTTCCTAAGAGAAATAAATTCTGAGTGGAACCATACTAATTAATTGAGAACGCATTAACGTTAAATAAAAACTTAAAATAATGAAGATTAGTTGAACCACATTTTTTTTCAATGTTGAAGGACTTTAAAAATTAATAATTTATGCAAATAGTTTTGTTTCTCTTATTAACAAAGTTTTTATCACTATTTTCGCGTCTTATTTATTTTTCAAAATAAATTTATTTGCACTCTAATATTTGTTAGTCATTTCTACACTCTTAAAACAAAAGAGTGAAATCCACTCCTATAGGGGAAACGCATTTTCGGCACCGGAAAGGAGTGGAAATTAACTCAGACTGAGTTAAAACCGCTCGTTTTAAGAGTGTAGGACGTAGATTGTTTTCTTTTATTTCTTTTACACACTCCGCAAATAGAGTGAAATCCACTCTTATAGGGGAAGTGCATTTTCGGCACGGAAAGAAGTGGAAATTAAATCAGACTTAAATATAACCGCTCGTTTGTTTTAAGAGTGTAATATTGGAAATCCTGCGCTATGCAATAAATGTTCAAAATAAAAGTTAAACATTGGTGGTCAAATCATTTAAAATATGAGGATAAAGTAAGTAAAACGCAAATTGAAAAATAAAGTTTCTTTAAAATTTTAAGTCTAAATTATTTCCTTTTCTTGAGAAGTTCTTCATCATACTTAAGCACGTGAAGGCATGCTATTATACTTTTGAAAAAGTTAAAATGTTTTTTTTTAATATTTTAAAAACAGCATTTTTCAGAAATTTAATTTAACAGCATTTTAATTACATTCTAAACATTTCATTTAAAAGGAGTATAGAACGTAAATATCCATGCTTTTTGGTATTAATACCACCAGCCTTAGCGAATGTTGGTTAAGGAGAATCCCTAATACCTATTTACACTTCATTAGCAATTTACAGCAATACAAAACAAAAGTAAAAACCTTAAAGACAACTTCTCTCAATTTTTAAGATTTCAATAGGTTTGTATTTTCATTTATTGTCTTTATATTTGTCTGCATATTGAATACTTACACCTCAACTAAGGTTTTTTTCTGTAAATATTGAACTTCAATGTTTATTTCGTATAATTGATGGTTTTTTTGCCGATCAATAATATATTTTTTGAATCATTGAGGTACATTTTTGTTCAACCTTCAAAATGGTATTAAAATTCAGTTTTAGAAATTCCATATGTTTTCACAATCACCATTGGTAAAAATTCCTGGGTGTATATTTAGTTTAGATTAGTTTGAATTATCGTCGCACTGAAGCTACACGAAGGCTACCAGGGTGTATATTAGTTTTTGGTTTTATAGCTCTGTGGTAAGTGATAAACTGTCAACCAGAAGCAATACCATTTACACTATATTGTTTTGTCAGAAAATGGTTAAATACAAAAGCATGTTGATCTGTAAGACATACCCGTATACCGAACCCAGTTTTCCAGCTGCAAAAATGCATAGGGTAGTTTTTGAAATTATTTTGAAAAAGATTTAAGACATTTAATCAAACTTCTTATAGATAATTTTATTGTGAACTGAAATAATATATGAATGTATACCCACAAAATAGATGAATATTATAAAAAGTGCCAGTTTACTACATTAAAATTTTAATTTAAAAATGTCAATAAAGGTCATTATCATCAAAAGCACAATAAAGTAACACAATATGTGTAAATTCCCCTTTAGTGGTACCATAGTTAGGTGCGGGTACCTAAAGATTGCCCAAAATATGACTAAAAGTTTGGAGAAGTATGGCACAAAATTTCGTAGTTATTATATGCACTAAAGTTTGTTGACACCGTTTTCCATTTATTTTTTGTAGTTAGAAAATTAACTCCAAAGTTTGGTGCGACATGACACAATATTTTGTACAGTGAAATTGCGCGATGTATGTGGAATATTTAAGTTAATGGATGCTTTTCTGCTACTGCATATTCTCATGATAGTTACTGGAGGACTTACCCCACCTGAAAAGTGAGGGGCTCAGAAGTGAAAACGATCTTATGTCAGATTACTTTATATTACTACGTACACTCTTAAAACAAACGAGCGGTTTTAACCCAGTCTGAGTTAATTTCCACTCCTTTCCGTGCCGAAAATGCACTTCCCCTATAGGAGTGGATTTCACTCTTTTTGCGGAGTGGGTAAAAGAAATAAAAGAAAACAATCTACGTCCTACACTCTCAAAACGAGCGGTTTTAACTCAGTCTGAGTTAATTTCCACTCCTTTCCGGTGCCGAAAATGCACTTCCCCTATAGGAATGGATTTCACTCTTTTGTTTTAAGAGTTTAGACCAATTTTAATCTTCAACAACACGTCTTTTTTATATTTAAAACTTCATCTACGGTTATATTGCTCGGTTACTTATTGCAAAATAATTACATTTTTGTCACATTAAGCTTAGTTTAAAAACCAAGTTTTTATAATTTTTGGAATTGTTGCCACTTAAAATTTTGGAAAACCTCCCCCGCAGCCATATTTTGAATTTAATAGTACACTGAATAGTAGAGGTTTAAGTTATTTTTTAAAACAATTATATATTTACACACATCTTAATAGAAAATATTGAATAACAAAGAAAAGATATCTGTCATAATTCATTTGTCCATCAATTTATTATTTATTCTCATTTCACTCCTTTTTATTTTATTTACTCATGCAATTATCACAAATAATGTACTCACTAAATTATGCCTGAATTTTTAAACACTACTACCAACTACAAGAGGTAATAAAAACATACCATTCTATGATGACTACCTTGGTAATAACCCTCATTCTCATTTGGCCCCAAACTAATCAAAATCTCTTTTCATCACACAACAAGCCATAAACCCACGTTTTATTTATTCAACACAAGTGCTAACATCAATCCTTTGATAACAAGGAATCCGTTTGCTTGAAGGAACTCCAAGAACTCATAAAAAAGAGTTGATTCAGACTGGCACTGACAGATAGTTGCGTTTAGTTTAACATAATTGTAATTTGACTGGATTGATAGTACATGTAAGGCGTTAAAATTAGCGAATTTCTCTTATTCCCTGTACCATTCTTTTCTAAGTAGTCCCCGTGGCATAGTGGTTAAGGCGACCTTTGGAGGCCGTGGCTTTTGTCTGGAGACTTACTGCCAACTATCCTATAAATTAATTTTTGCCAATAATAAAAAGAAGTTCGCAATTAATAACGATTGGTTTCGAGTACAATGATACATACGTGCTCGTTCAATTTCTGGAGTCGGACTCAGATAGCATGCAAAACTGTAAAAAATTTCTGTAAAATTGTAGCAACACTTTGTGGTTATTTTTACACCCCAGCGTTGTAGTGATCGTTTTACAGCAAAGTAATGTTTTCTTGACAGTCCCATGAAAAACTCCAAAAGCGGTTCAACAGAGAAATTGGGTGCATCCAAATCACTTCCAGTGAAGCAAATATTTTTACTGGTACCAGCTAATAAATTTTAGCTTATTTGTAAATTTACAACACAGAATGATGGCAGAACTTTTACCATCTCACTGTGATGATAAATTAGAGGGATATTATTTACAGTGAATGCTAATCAAAGTTACGGTGGGTACAGCTCAAATGTTGACCTCGTCATTGGCCGCATTTCATTGAGAAAAGTTGGACTTCCACCCAATGGGATTTACTCGGATTTAAGACAGATACTTATTTCCATAACAGACAGGCAAATGTGTCCCTGTCAGCATACGTAACAACGACATACTTGAAATTCACTCCATTATTGGTGAATATATAAATGAAACTTTTAAACAAAATCTTTAGTTCCCTCAAGCCTTCTTCTCTAATAGTTAACTTACTCAGATGATACTTAAAACGGATAATTTTCTGCCTAACACAATTTCTCAATACGTTTATTTTTCTGACCATTGTTTTCTGTATTAAAAAAAAATAATATCACATTTTGAGAGTAAATTAAATACTTTAACGAAAAAAACAAATCATGATTACTTTTCGGCTTTCAATCGACGTTATAGAAATGATTACTCACGTCAGGTCTTTGTACTCCAAAGATTCAATAAGCACGTATGTCAAAGTGAATTCAATTTCTTCAATAGAAGCTTCACTCTCCCACCCAAGAATTGACTCCAAGTGATAAATAAGATATATTTTTCGAGAAGTTCCTTATTACTTTCAAATACCTAATATCAAATGTAAGGTAATGAAAGAGTATTGCAATAGGGTCTAAAATCCGAAATGGAATTTTTGTGTTTCCTACACGTTTTAGAAGATGTTGATTCTAAAAACTGGTCCATCTGTCTGAAACCACTTTACGACTCGAACTAAAAGAGCTAAGGACTTCAAATTTGGTACACAAGATCCCAGTACCTCTCGGACGTCATAATAAGGTTTGCAATGAGGAAGCGCATGCTCTACGCATATGGCAGCTGTTATACCTATTTGGTTTTAAAGTTTTTGAAATTACCTTATAGGTTTTATAACACTGAACTGAACTGAAACTCTGGAAAAAGCATCGAAACGCTTGCCAATAGGGTCGGTGAAGCGCGGCAACCCTGGAAGAGCAACCCAACTTTTGCCGCCAATCCTATACTTTACCTGTTAGAAAAGGCATTTTAAAGCAAATTTTTCAATAATTTTTTTAACAGAAAATGGATATGTTATTGCTTTAGGAGGTTCTTTATATAATAAAGTTTTGTAAACATGTAATTTTACAAAAAATAGAATTACAGGAACAATCTTTAAAACTTAAATTCCTTGGAGTACTATTCTTGGCGAGCGTTTTTGACGATCCAATGCAAACTCTCAAGTCAAGTGTCAATTGTGATCGGCGAATTCATGCCAAATGTGGCACATATTCTCCCTAAAGCTGTCGCCAAGTGACCCAAAAATAGGCTTTACCAGTTTCTCATGGGATACTCCTTCCAGAGTTTCAATTCAGTTCATTGGTTTATAATCACCTTTAAATATATTGATTTATTGAGTGCCAATTGAAAGTCGTGTAGTGTTACACCCTCTACTTTTAGTTTTTTTTTCTATTGCATCTACCCAAGTCTGCTGATTTCAAAATAAACATTTAATGTTGAAATAAAATATCTATTCAATTTGTACATAAATCCCTGTAGCAGCTCTTTCAACTCAATGTAGTATAATCTTGAGAACTATTGTTGAATCAAAATGGGGGCCTATTGATGATTCGAATTCACGGCCGAATAATTCCTGCAATGATGGGGCTCCTTTTTCTTTGAAGGGGAGCGTTTACCCTCTCGAGAAAGGGAGTAGATTGAAATGTACACGAAAGGAGCGCCAGTTCTTTTTACTAAACGGGTTTTTAGGTTAGTGTTCAATTGTTTTTATGTAAATAACAGTTATGTATCTTGTCAGAAGGTTAGATTACTATTTTTCAAAAATTATCGTAAAACAAAGAACCGTTGAACAGGCTTATCTGAACATGCTTATTTAGCGTTGAACATGCTTATGTTTTAATATTTAGGCTTATATACGCCATATTTTTTCACCATACATCTTTGGATGAAATAATTAATTTAATAGTAGTTGTCACTTGTCAATTTTCCCAATACAAGATACGATTTTTAAATTTTTCAACAAACGGTAAATTTCAGTTCTTCATTTAAAGCTGGAAATATACTTACTAGCACTAAATTTACGTTCAAAATGTGTGTGTAGAGGAAGCCGGGTTCTGCTTTTCATATTAATGCATAATTTTAATTATTAGATTAAGGCGTTTAACGACTTTCGTTTGGGAAACTTAAGATTGAATCCTACTACCAGTCATCCCATAAAAGGATTAGTGCTGGTAACAAACTAAATGAAGATTTATTCAAAGGTGCTCAAGAGTGTACAGAGAAAAATGTTTTTCTCAATTTTTTGGAATAATAAGTCCCAGCAACGACAACTTTTTCCTATGATGTCGAACTGTTATACGGTCACCCGATACCAAATAGGACTCAGTAAAATAGAAGACATACGTCTGTTAGTGTGGTCAAAAGTAACTAAATTTTTTTAGTCAAGGAAGAAAAACAGTTATTTTTTTACTACACAAACAAGGTTTTCTTTACTTTTATCCGGACTCAGTCAAATAGAAGACATACGTCTGTTAGTGTGATCAAAAGTAACTAAATTTTTTTAGTCAAGGAAGGAAAACAGTTATTTTTTTTACTACACAAAGGTTTTCTTTACTTTTACCCGGACTCAGTCAAATAGAAGACATACGTCTGTTAGTGTGATCAAAAGTAACTAAATTTTTTAGTCAAGGAAGGAAAACAGTTATTTTTTACTACACAAAGGTTTTCTTTACTTTACCCGGACTTAGTCAAATAGAAGACATACGTCTGTTAGTGTGATCCAAAGTAACTAAATTTTTTTAGTCAAGGAAGGAAAAACAGTTATTTTTTTACTACACAAACAAGGTTTCTTTACTTTTACCCGATACCAAATAGGACTCAGTCAAATAGAAGACATACGTATGTTAGTGTGGTCAAAAGTAACTAAATTATTTAGTCAAGGAAGAAAACTGTTATTTTTTTACCATACAAACAAGGTTTTCTTTACTTTTTATTAGTTAATTTTTAATTTCAATTACCTAATATAAAATCTAAAGTAATGAAAGTACTGCGATGAGGTTGAAAATGCGAAATGGAGACTTTCGATCTCTTTTCTACACATATTGGAATTGCTGATTCCGAAAAATAGGTTTTTGAATGTTGGTCCGTCAGTCTGTCTGAAACCTCTCTACATCTAGAACTGTAAAAGCTACGGACTTTAAATTGGACCCATGAGTTCTTACAGTTCCTGGACAAATTATTAGACGCACTGTATTTTTTTTAGTAATTGTATTTTTCTTAAGAGTTTTTTATGCAATAATGGTATATTTAAACTACATATTAATTTTTATTATTAATTTTTATTTAAAAGAATTGTTGTATACTTCATATTTGTATTTATTTTAAGATAATTATGATTAATTATGATTAATGTTAATTTATATTAATTATTTATTATAAGATTATTTATGTGTGGAATCATCATCATCAAATGCAGGAGACAGTACAGTCTTGCATTGATAGCAAGCCGCGCAGAATTAAAGCGTTGATAGCGGCTAAAGGTGGCTCAACTAAATATTGACTTTTACTAACATTAATTTCACTTTTCTTTAAAAAAATTTAACTTATGCTTTTTAAAATTAATTCTGTTTTATTTATGTCAAATAAATAGGTAATTGGTTGGATAATATAAAAATAAAAAAATAAATCAATTTAAAATAATAATAAAACGGTACAATATCACCCGGTAATTAATAATTACCTGTAGTACCTGTCGAACGTCTTAATAAGGTTTTTAAGACACCACACATGTGTAAAAAGTAGCTTCCATAGAACATTTTTCGGTTTTAAAAGGTATAGCTGAAAACCGAAAAGAGCTACGGAATTTGGTACACGAGTTCCTAATACCGTCAAACTTCATAATAATGTTTTCGATAAAATTGTGCATAGCCAAGGAGTACCTGCCATAGAGCTTTTTAAATTTCAAATTTAAAGAAATTTACCTCATAAATTGTAAAATTACCTTTTCATGCATTTATGTGTTGAACGGTAACTAAAGGTCGTGTAGTGTTACACACCGTAAATTTGTTAAACACCTTGCAAACAGGTTAAAAAAAACAGGTTACAAGAACATTTCTTTTGTTATTTCACATCCCTAAGCTGAAGGCGATGGCTCGTTAAGGGGTGTGCTATGCGTAAACAGGATTCTTCGACTAATCGAAAACATCTTCACAAGTTCAAGAATCTTCACAAGTTCGCCCACGCTAACTAGACATTTTACCTGAGGGAAAACATTTCAGAAGACCTTTCATACGGGACTAGTATTCGTTTGTACAGTTCTTCAAGGAAAAGTTTGGTGTCAAATATCAATAAAGTGATGAAATATAATATAAAATGAAATACATTTTAGTTATATATTTGACAGATGCTTTGAATTTAATAGGAAAATGTAATGTTTTGCGTTATTTGGTAAACGTTTTTTAAAAATCAAAGTTTCTTTGGTAAGTTTTAGTTCTTGGTTTAAAATTATGAAGGCATTTACACATTTTAATGTTTAAATTGTTTGCTTCAAAAGCTCAAGGTTATTGTTTTTATTATGTATAGTACAATATGGTAAGGTTTGTATCAAATTTACAGAACCTACTAAACATAAATAATTAAATTAAATAAAAAAGACAAGTAAATTTTCTAAATAGCAAAAAACACATGTATTTCTAGCCTACCTTTCTTTTTTTAATTCGAAAGAATTAAAAAAATGAAAAAGTAGGTATTGACATGCGGTCGATGTCCGTCTGTCTGTCCGTGCCCCCTTCCAAAATCGGTTCTATCATTCGGATCTTAAAAATTCTTTTTTTGTTAGAAAGCTATGACCTCAGAGACCCGACTTTCATACTTTTTGTCCGCCTGTCTGTACGTCCGGACGGACATAAATCTACTATCTGTCGGCGAATTTCCCATTGAATTAGCATTGAAATTCAATTTTGAGTCATTTAAATCACTGTTGCCAAATCAACAATGGCATAAGAAACTTTATTTTAAAATATTTGAAGCAAAATAATTTTTTCATGAAACATTTTGGAATTACGTCATAAAATGTAGCACAATGTTATTCTTTGATTGTTGTTTACCAAGAAAGCGGCAAGGCATATTTTCTGCATACAATTCTGCTTAGTTTTAATTTACATTTATTTTTTTAATGCAGTTTGAAGTAGTTTCATTGTTTTTGTTATTAATAAATATTTAATTATTCTTCGAACTACAAATAAATCAAGCAGACGATAAATTATATTAAGTTATTTGTGGAAGAATATTAAGGAAAATAGTTGATTTTGGCTTTTAGAAGTTTAAATTATAGCTGGATGCTGTGTTTAGCGATTCTTTTCTAATGTTTGTAAATCTAGTGTAGAAACGATTGTTGATGATATTTACTGTTATGAATCTAGTTGTTTTCCGATTAGAATTTCAGTAAGTATTCAAGTAACAGGAAAGTAGGCTATTTCAGTTCTTTAAGAACTTCTTGTTACTTTTTCAAATAAAATATTATTAGATTGTTATACACAAGTATTAATTATGAAGTGCTTAATATTATTTTTTTTCTTCATTTAAAAAAATTCATTCTTTATGAATAAGCAACTAACGATGTTTCAAACGAAACTTAATTAATACATTTGAAAGACTTTCGGATATCTTAATACAAAAGATCTTAAATCAATAATTATACGAAAAATCTTTATATCTTTAAACTTCCACGAAAATATGTGTTGAAAAACATTTTTCTACATCATTTTGCCAACGATGGAGCATTAGCACTTACACAACTTTAAAAACTCGTAAACTTTATTAAAAAAGAGATTTTATAAAATGCTTCTAGAAGAATTAACATGCAATAAAAGAATCTCAATATAAGTGCCGTATTTGCTGTTGAAGAAACTTTGTCGAATATTATTAATCCTAGTTACACAAATAGTGTCATTTGGTTTAAACAACACTGCTTTCCAACATATCTTTGCCTTAAAACTTCCAAATCCATTTGATTGAGTGTTCCAGAAATTTAAAAAACGGATTTCTTCCAAAGCGATTAAGTAAAGACTTAGCAATGCTATTCGTTTTTAGAAATCGAGAAAAATGTCTTTATATTACTAATATCGCAAGTACTTTAAAAAAGGCATTTTGTAAATAGCTTGTTAAATTAAGTGAATCTTATGAAAATTCTAAACTGAACAAATAAGTTAAAATGGTGTCCGATTCATTTTCTGAAAAAGTGTGAAATAGTTACAATAAAAATAAAATGGCGTCAACAATATGTGACTTAAAACAATAATTAATATTTGTTTTGAGAAAGTTTAAGCTGTATATTTAGACTTGCTGTGTATCAGTTGTACTTCCAAGTAAGATGGGTCAAAACAAAATTCACAATTTTTTTTTTAATTCGAATTAAAACCTATTATAAACCAAATTGCTTTCCTGCTACAAATTCCATTTATTTTCAAATATTGTTAAACTTATTTGTAATTGGAGGCAAATAAATAAAAGTTTTGAAAATGAAGGGTGTAGTTGCAAAACTCACATTCTCAAAAGCATAACTAAGATATAGGTTCGAACTTTATTTTTAGCTATAGGTTCGAACCTAGCCCGTTTATTGGCGATTTCACCCAATTGAATTATCCAATTCCCTTATCAAAAAATGCAAATGAACATATCAGACCTTACATCCTTTATACTTTAGAGAATGTGAGTTTCGAAATGCACCCTTCAATTGTGTTATAGTTTTTTTAATTATAAATTTCCAAAATCAAAAGTTTATAATATTATTTTATGATAGAACTGTGGAAAAAATCAGATCCCTTTTTCATAGTATTAACATGAAGAAGTAAAACGTTTTTCTTTCCGCAGTTGTATAAGGGGAAAAACAAATATACAGAGCCTATATGTAAGCTTCCTTCTTTAAAGTTGAGAAAAGTGTGTAAAATATACAACAAAAGGCTTTAAAAATCACAGTTTCATAATACATAAAGTAACAGTCTTTCAATTTTACATATATTTAAAAATTGCAAATAAAAGTACACGAAATATAACATATTAAATAGTTAAATAATTTCTTACCTGATATTAGTGAATACTAAATTTGTTTATGAAATCCAAATAATTACTAAAATAACACACATAACACAGAAATATACATGAATGCAAATATCTGTGATAGCAAAAACAACACATATACACTCATGCGACCCAATCAATTCTACTCATATTTTCTGGTCTTGACGAGAAAAAGATTTCTCAAGTACAAAAGTCCTGGCACATTGAATACTTTAGCGTCACACATTATGATGATTGACGGAAAACAGGCAGAAATAAGTAATATATTCTGACGTACAAACATTTTTTTACTATATTGCATTATGTATGGATATCTAATGGATCTTGAAGTAATACTAAAAGAAAAGCTAGTCCTTTATCAATGTTGCCTTAATCTCCTTGGCAAAGTCTGGGATATTTTAATAGACATTTGTATATGCAATAGTTATTTAATATTTCCCGGATTACGAAAGACTCTTTTTAAAACTAAATTGATTAGTAATTTGAGAGACATTATCTATGATGACATTTTTTAAGGTATAAAATAATAAATGAGTTGCTAATTGATACAGTTGAAAATAAACATTTGATGTCTTGTTAGTCAATCGACCGTGATATCGCACCGTACGTGAAAATAAACGGATTTTCAAGTGATTGTTTTTAGTTAACACCACTGTAAGAAAAAAAAATTCCGATGTCTATAGATTGTTTAAATCGTCCTAACGATAAAAGCACTCGTTTGTCTCCAATTAACAGATCAGTCATTTTTCCGAGTTCGGTGCTTTGCGCCCTCTGAACGCATCAGCCGCCTTCAACCTTTTGTAAAGATTGATAAAGGTGGAAAGTTAATTTATTTAGCTTATAATACAATATTTAACAGACTCATTTTAAAAAATGCTTTATAGTAGTTGGTATAATTAATATGTGTATATATAAGATATGTTTGAATTAAGCATGTAGCATAAAAATATTTTTTTAATTCATATTTTCACAAAATATTAAATAGTTTTAAATCATTTGTATAGTGACTACAGCTTGTCAAGTACTTTGTTTATTTCTATTCTTTCTTATAGCACTGAAATTAAAATCATTGCTAGACAAATCAGTAAAAAATAAAATTTTAAAACAAACGTTCCAGAACAAGATATGTAAAAATATTTTTTAAGCTTTTTATTTTCTAATTCTTTTTGTTAATTTTTAAACTAACTTTGCATGAAAAACGGTTATTAAAAAAGTATCAAGAACATTTTTCCTTTCTCAGAAAATAAAAGATCTGCAATTATTTATTGACGGTAACCACATAGCTCCCTTTTACCATCGTTTTTATAAAACTGTTTTACAGAAATGATTTTAAAGTGTTTACATTTCAAATCCTTTGTATCAGAAATCTCAAGCTTTGTATCTTTTAAAGTTTTAAAATTTCTTAATGGGGTAAAATCATTTTAATGCTAATTAATTACTTTCAATTTACTCAGTCATTTATTAAAGTGACAAAAATGGTATTTAACAGTTAGGTGTTTCTTTTACGGTAATTCCTAAATTGTATTCCCTAAAATTTCCACCTTTTAATTATTTCCAAAAGACTTTAAACAACTTAATAATGCCTTAAAATTAAGTTTGTTTTAATAACAAACGCATTTAATAAAAATGCAGACTAAAATTAAAAATGCATATTTGTGGAAAAATGTGCACGTTTTTTTAAATCTTATTAGTCCTGTTTTCATAATAGTAATGGTTACACAGCCCATTTAATTTTTGTATATAAACAAAATATTATAATTACAATTATTAAATATATTAAATTATAAAAATATACACAACTAAAAATTATATGATAATTACTTAGTAATACATAAACCTCATTACATAAAGCTCAGAAAGTAATTTAAACAAGTATTTTGTAATATTCAATTTTGTTAAAATATGTTACAGGTTATGAATTTTATTTATTATAATTAATGTATAAAAAATTATTACAGTGAACTTTTTTTAATCAATTGCCAATACGTAATCATTTTAAACTTAAACAACAATTCTAACTGAAATATTTCATTAAAGAAACGAAAATTTTGTTCAGACTTTAATTGAGTTAGAATGCTTCCATTAAAGCTTGAAGAATTCTTTTACAACTAAGAACCATTGAAATTATCATTCAAAGGAACACACGCCAAATTCTGCTGGTCCACAATTACGTGTACTCGTTACTGGAATTAACTAAACTTAATTATTATAAAAGAATCAGGGAGTTGGAACATCATGGTTGAATCTTGCGACAAAATTACTTTAAATAGTTGCAAACATTCTTTTATACCGGGGGATTTAAAGAAATTAACCTAAATGAGAAAAAAGCTTTCATTAAGAAACAAATACAAATTTGTTTCAATTTGGGTATGGTTTGGAATGGCAATTTAAAAACAACTTTGGAAAAGGTTAGAAATTGTTAAGCTTAGTAATGCTCTAGAGACTATTTGCTTCAAACAAATGTCAGCAGTATTCAAAACAGAATCTTGTGTTCTGTGAAAAGAGAAAATTAAAATTTAATTAGATTCAATCTTAGCTGTTAAAATTTGGCTGAAAAGAAGTAACGACAAGTTATTAAAAGGGAACTTATATAATAATTCCGATATAATAAAAAAAGGTATTATTTAATAAACTTTCGTCACTTTCTTTTTTAGAAGAATATTTATGTTCTGTTTCTTGAAAACTAATTTGGACTGCACGTTAGAGGCGATTCTGAACAATCTTATTAAATGCGAATTTGAACTAGCAGACTTTAGTTTCGAGCAACGAAAGCTGTCTATTCTATATAGTCGTTTTCTACACTGTAAAATAAGGGAGTATTGTTACGCTTCATTTGGGTTAATGAACTGCCAAAAGAAGTTTAAATATACATAACTTTTGCTGAGAGCTCTGAAATAAGTGCTGTCTTTCATGCGGAATGGTTTATATAGTGTTATCAAGCACTTGGAATGGTTCAATTTAACTATTCTTCTGATAACTTATTAGTACGAGTATTATTACGCTTGATTAGGGTTAATGAACTGCCAAAAGAAGTTTAAATACATATACTACTTTTACTGTCAGCGCCGAAATATGTGCTATCCTTCACTCGGGTTTATTTAGTTTTATCGAACGCTTAGAATGCTTCAATTTAACTATTCTGCTAACTTATAAGAAATTCTGACACAGCACTAACGTAGGTGTTAGGCTACTCGCAATCCAGTCCTTGATTGAAATTTCTGACGTTAGTGAGAATATTTTAGCAGCCATTTTATTCTTGCGTTTCATCAGCTTCTATTTTATATATGTAGTATATAAAGTAGCAGCTAGATATAATCAAAATCAAAATATCTCATTAAAGAAACAAAAAAAAAATTGTTCAGACTTTAATTCGATTTATATATATAATATATATATATATATATATATATATATATAATATATATATATATATATATATATATATATATATATAATATATATATATATATATATTATATATATATTATATATTATATATATATATATATATATATATATATATATATATATATAATATATATATATATATATATATATTATAATATATATATATATATATATATATATATATATATATATATATATATATATAAAATTTAAGTATTTATATGTTATGATGTTATGAATATAAGAAATTTAAGAAATTATTATAGTAAATCTTAAATTGAATTACAATTTAGGTAATCATTTTAAACTTCAACAACAACTCAAATTGAAATATTTCATTAAAGAAACAAAAATTTTGTTCAGACTTTAATTCAGTTAGAATACTTCCGTTAATGCTTGGATAATTCTTTTACAACTACAGAACCATTGAAATTATCATTCAAAGGAACACATGCCAAATCTTCTGCTCTTTTTCCCCAATTACGTGTACTCGTTACCAGAATTAAGTAAACTTAATTATTATAAAAGAATCAGGGAGTTGGAACATCATGGTTGAATCTTTCGACAAAATTACTTTAAATAGTTACAAACATTCTTTGATGCCGGAGGGATTTAAAGAAATTAACCTGAATGAGAAAAAAAGCTTTAATTTTCATTAAGAAACAAATACAAATTTGTTTCAATTTGGGTATGGTTTGGAATGGCAATTTAAAAACAACTTTCGAATAGGTTGGAATTTGTTAAACTTAGTAATGCTTTAGAGACTACTTGCCTCAAACTAATGTCAGCAGTGTTCTAAACAGAATCTTGTGTTCTGCGAGGAAAGAAATTTTAATGTCGTCAGGTTAAATTTTCGTTTTTAAAATTTGCCTGATAGAAATAACAACAAGTGGATAAAAAGGAATTTAAATAATTGTACTTATTTAAAAAAAGATTGCTTTCTTCAAAGTTTCAACTTTATACGTATTTTTTTTCTTTTGGGGGGAAGGCACAATCATGATCATCATCACTCTAATACGGAAACTAATTTGAACCTATCGCTTAGAGCCGATTCTGGACATCTTTTTCAAATACGGGATTTGAACTGCCATACTTAATTTATGAAGAACACCAACACTACTATATAGCCGCCTACACTGCAAAAATGATGGAGTATTATAACGCTTAATTTGGGTTTATAAACTGACAAATTAGGTTTAAATATATATTACTTTTACTGTCACATCCGAAATAAGTCAGATCCTTCACTTGGAGTGGTATGTCTAGTGTTACCGCACACTCTGAAGGGTTCAATTTAATTATTTTTTTTATAAATTTTGAACAAAACACTAATTTAGGTGTTAGCTACTCGCAATCCAGTCCTTAGTTGACGTCAATGAGACGACTTTTGCAAAAATTTCATCATTATATTTCATCAACTGCTTTTCTCTTTATTTAGTAAGCAGGTACAGCAGCCTATAAATTTTGACCATCGCTCTATTAATAATTTTATAAGTTGTTTAAACATCTACTAGAAGGAAAGATTGAGTAGAATTTTAAACGTAAGTTTCAGACTCTTCCTACTCGGTTAAATAAAAGGCATATAAAATGTATTTTGTACCTACACTTCTTTGAAAATTAATGAAAAATAATACAAAAATACATTTGAAATTCCGAAATTCAATCTTGGTTATTAAATATATTTAATTAAAAATAAGGAGCCGTTTTCTTCACCTTATCCTTTTTCAAAAATGGAGTTCTACACACCAATTAATTATTCGTATTTCATTACAAAATTTTACTGGTGGCGTTTCCTTTCATCATAATTTGGGTGGCAACACAAAAAATATTTCTTACAGTGCATATTCTCGAAATAAAATACTACATTAAAGTTGATGTTGAAGGCCCAAAAAATAAGATCGTACATTTATTAATAAATAAAATTTAACCTGAGCGAAATATTAACATGTCTCTGAAAATTAAATTTTTGCAATACAATTCTAGTAATAAAGATTTTAAAATTTAACCAAGTTGTAATGCAAAATATTATATTTTTTAATAGTAAGTTACTTTCTTCAAAATGTAATTTTGATAAATATTATTCAAAAACTATTTATTAGTTATTGAAATAAACAATCTTTTTATTTACCTAAATAATAAATTAGTTATTTGTAACTATAAAATATATTTTTTAATTAACAATTTCTTTATAAACTTTTTATTCGATAAAAAAAATAACTATTTTCTACTGTTCCATAATATTATCAGATTCTTTTAAATTTTATTGTTCAAATTAAGTAATAACTATAAATTGAGCTTACCGATAGCACACTATGGAAAAAGTCTTTTCTATAATTATTATCATATTTTTCTGTCTAAATTGTAATAAGAATCAAATTTCATTATACCAAATATATATAATTGTATGCGCTTGGGAATTGAATTTTTTTCCAGATTCTACTAAAATATTAAATAAAAATAATTAAATTTACGTTCCAGTGTAATGAATATAATTAAAGTTATTTCACTGCAAACGTAATAAGGATGAAGAATTTTTATATTAGATAAAAAAAAAGTAAAATTTTCTCCGAGTTTCTACTTACTTAAATATTTTGCTTTATTAAAGTGATATTTTGATAAGGTTTTTAATAATGAAAAACTATTATAAAGAGATGCTATTTTAATAAATATTTCTATCGAAAACCTTAATTAAAATATATTTATTTGACGATGCAAGATGTCACAATTATTTGAATTATTGAATAAAGTAATATATTTTGATTATCAGTATTTCCTTATTTAAATATAAATATTTTTTGTTAATACACAGGACATGTTTTTAATTTTTAACGGTAGTTTCAAATCTAAAGATTGAAAATATATGCAACTGCACCTCTGTGTCAACTAGCGAAATTGTTGCTTGATAATGTAGTACATCTTCCCTTTAATATTTTGTATGTTTTATAAACATGTGAAAAGGCAAGAAAGCCTCACTATTCCAACAAGAGTTTTGTCGGTGTTCTTGTTTTACGCAATATTGTCTCATTTGTGAATATCTTTAATGTCTTCAGAATAAAAAGTTAACTTAAATAATTTTTTTCGTGTAGCTTAATTTCTATAAGTTTTTGTTTTAGGACTATGGTTTTCAATTGTCTAATATATTGTTTACTCGGACAAACTTTATCATAAAAACTAAAAAAAGTCCTATATTTTGGTTACTGGACTTAAAATATACTGGAAGGGTGAAGGGGGGTAAAATGTTATGGTTTAAAAGATTATTTGTACGTTTTGACAAGAAGGAAATATTTATGTAGGCAAAATTTTGTGTGTGGACAATACTTAGAAAAAGAAAATAGTAAATTTTTGCTATGGTAAATACCATATTTTTCAAAATATGTTACTTTTTACTGTTTTATTGAACTTTTCTTATGCTTATACTTTCTTATGCTCTTAATCTTTTGTTTATTCTTACTTTACATGACATTATGTAGTTTTTACTTAAGCGATGTTTTGATGATAACAATGATCATAATAAACTTTTCATTGAAGTATAAAAGTTTCTGGTAACCAATTAATGAAAATATAACCTCTTTCATACATTTAATACAAGATTGCGTAGTTTCGTATCGTATTCAGCCTTGAAATACTATCGAATTCTCATCCAACGGCTACAGTACATAAATAAACGAACTGACTCATAAAATTGTAGCCTTTATAATAAAATTATATCTAATTGAATAAAAAAGTAAAATTTTATAATCAAGCTATGTTTAAAATTATTTTAAACAAATCTTTTCAAAAGATTCACACTAATTATCATACTTCATTTTAATCATTCAAAATCCATTAAAATATAAAAATAAATATTTTACCACCAAACCATGGTTGAAATATATTTAAACATACAACTCTTTAAAAGATTCACAACTATTCTTTTACAACCCCCATACAAAAACCTCTTTCAGGAGATGCATTGACGATTTGGGAGCAATTAGAGGATCGTAACTAATTTTCCTCTTCCCCCAATTACTCCACATGTTATCACCTGGGAGACCGATCCCTCTCTGCCGATGACCGGTCATCAGTCTCACCTGCTGCTGACCCCTTTCCCGGCCCCACATATGGAGGTGGGAATGATGTGGAGATGTTTGGTGAGAAAATAAAGTGATGCCGATTGAAAGTTGCCAAATAGATGGGATAGGCCGTAATGAGAAGTTACTTGATATCGACTGTAGGAAGCATTGGCCGACTCGCCAAAACCTATTACACTTCTCAAAACAATTAGGGGAGCACTTTTCGTACTTTTGTTAACCCTTTCAGTTCCAACGTTTTATTTTTTATTCTATAAATCTAAAATTTGTGAAATAGATTCATTATGCATTCAGAATGAATTGGTAAAAAACAGGGGGGAATCCTAATTTTTTAACTAAAATTTACGGGGGGAAAATTAAGGAAGCATAACTTTTGAATAAATTATAACAATAACTTTTTCCAAATTTTATTTGTTAAAAATAGTTAAAATCAATTTTTAAACATCTAAGAATGTAAGCGTGAAGAATTTAGGGTCAATTTATTTCATAAAAATTTTTGGGAGAGAATTTTATTTTACCATGTTTTACTGTTGAATTGGACGATCCACTGACTTACCTAATTTACTAACAGATTCTACCTTCTAACGATAAATAAGTGCGAGCTCAACTTAGTGAGAAAAAAAATCGCCAGCTGATGAGTCCAACTGGAATCATTTTGGGTGAAAGGGATTGTACCATGTATTCTCCAAATTCTTTTGAGCAGTGTAGTTGCCGTGAATTTAGTACCTTTCACAATACTTTTACAACCTTAAAAGTGAATGTTTTTGTAAAGGCTGTGTCATGTTTGTTCGTCCGAGACCAACTTTCAACGAACCAGCCACATGTCTTATTGACAAGTGGCATGCGTAATATTAAAGCACACATTTTTTGTTTTATTTAAATGAACTTTATTTTAAATGAAAATAAAAGTTGAACGAATATTTATTTATGTTATGTACATCAGTTGAAAATGACATCATAATATAGATCAAAATAGAGTTCTTTTGATTGTTATTTATGTGTGTATTAAAAAAGAGGCACCTAAAAAAAATTATAAATTGTATGGCAACTTAAAGTTTAAATTTGAACTAAATACTATGTTTGGTTATTTTGTTTCTATGGTTTATAAATTGCTTATGGAAGCGGAAAAGTAAGCTAACGGTATTAAAAATAAGAGAACAAGCGGATGATTTAATTCAATTATTCAAATTCATCAAGCAGGGAGACATAAAGGGCTTTAGTTTTAACTTAAATAGTCAAACTAGAGGGCATGGTCAAAAAAATAATTCCTGCTTCAAGATGAAAGTAAGTAGTGTGTAAATGGCAGTTCTTGACCAAATGAATATTTTTTATATGAATTCCATCTCCCCCGCCAAGAACTTCTAGGTTACAGCTACAAACCTACTTTTTATTGTTTAAGAATCGGAAGAAATGACGATTTATGCAGTTGCAGATAGTAATGCATGTTCTAAATGAATATAAGATTGTAATGTCGTTGTAACATATGGCCTAGTTGTATTTTAATCCAAGATTGTTATATCTATAAGGCAACAATCTATGAATAAGAAAATACACCTACAAATCGTCCCCTTTAAATATAATATTTTAATTGTTACTTAATAATTTATTTTGTACACACAACAGCTTGATTACCTAACATATCACCACAAAATTCGTCAAGCGTCTTATTTCGTTTATTTGGGCCTATTTTTAAGCTAGAAATGACTCCACTTGGCCAACCTTACTTTACTGTGGTTTTAACCAGGTTGCATCTCCTTGTTATTCACACCTCCATAACCCCGCACGATTATCACATTTCGCAATTAGAAACCCTGTAGTTGTTACAAGCAGGGGGTCGCATCAGAAGACGCTACGGGGGGCCCAAAACTGCGATGCTTCAGAATAGTGGCTCAGATGGTTGTGAACATATGTTAGTAATTGTCGAGAATAAGCTTTTGTGGCGTGTCAATAAAATAAATTGTTATTATGCATTTGATTAAAATGGTACGCCGGTTTGAAAGGTAGTGTGTGCAAAGGAAGATGCGTTTTGAAATTGGTATATTTTGGATGTAAGTCAATTTAAACTGTAATTGGTCTATTTTGAATGTCAATGCGAGGTTTGGACGGAGATTTTTTACTATATTTACAGCGTTGAATCGCTTGGAATCTTAGAGTTCCAGAATATATTTGACAAGTTTTTTAATTACCCTTCATTTATTTTAAGTATTTGCACCATTTTTTAAATTCGAACCTTGTTTTGAATGATATAACTAGGGTTCTGTACCATGTTCCAATCAACTTTTAATGCAAAATTTGAAATGCGATGATTTTTTTTAATAATTTTAAATACTTTCCTTATAAAGAGTATTTCTAGTATTTTTGACGAATACCGAGTAATTTGAATAAGTGATTCGCAGTTGTTTGAGCATTCGCTCCTATTTGTTTTTGTTTATTATGTTTTTGATCGTTTATCCTGTTTTCCTTTATATTATATCGAGTTCATTTCTGCTATTGGATGAATATTATTGATACAAATTCGATTTTGTAGTGTACATATTATGTTACGTAGAATGATGTATACATATGTTATATCCTCTTCACAACATAGGTCCACATATGTGTACTTTGTAAAATTCTGTTTTATGAAACGTTTCAAGACCATTCTTAAAAGGTCGAAAGTAAGATAAATTTAAGTAAAAGTGACTTCTTTTTCTGTGTAGGTCTTTCTAAACTTTAAGAGGATGCAATTCTATCTTTTTATAAAACCTCTATGAACATTCTTTTTATTTGAAGTACTTAGGATATTCTAGCACTAATTATTAAATATTTTAAGAGTATAACTTTATCATTGATATGAATTTGGTTAGTATTTATCTATACGGAAAATAAAACTTTTAAACGAATTTACTATAAAGCCATTGATATAAGCTTGATTCAATAAAACAGTTTCTAAATAAATATTCATACATTACCTATAATGAATTCTTAAGTAATCTGTAAATAGTTTATGAAGATTGGAATTTTAAAAAAGAAAATTGAAGTGATGTTTTTCTCTGCTTTATACTAATCCTTTTCTTTCTTGGCTTAAAGGAACTTGTTTGCACATTAAAACTCTCTTTATATACCAATTCCATTAATGAATGGAGCTTTTCCTTCTATGAAAACATTATTTGAAATCCAGAAGAATTTTTATTGCAACTCTCAACTTACGTGATATGTTACGCGAGTGCGTTTTTATGTACTTAGTGGTTACTTAGGTACGTAAAACATGCATTTGTTAAATTATTCAAAAGAGGAATTAGGAACAATATTTGTATGAAAAATTAAAAAAATATTGCTTTGTCAGAGAGACAATTCTATGACAAACAGTTCTAAAAAGTTAGATGGCCTTCATATAATTGTAATTTTTAGTAAAATAATAGGGAATTACAGCATTTTTTTTCTTGCTTTAAACCGCTTGTATATTGCCTTAAATTGTAAAAAAAAAACTATTTTTACTTTTCCCGGATACCTCTTTTAAGTTTAATTTAAATTTTAAAATCTCTATTTTCTGCATCAATCTGAAGAAGGGAATCACGTGATATTCTTTTAAGTGACATAGATATTTTATCGATTCGTAAGCAAAACTGTAGCGCTGTTTTTTTCTTTAAGTGTTACAGTTTTATGAAGATGAATTTGCGCATTAACAGTCACTAGCTCTACATACGACGTTATCATTAGAAGCCGTTTTCACACTTCCAGTAATCTATGATGAATCAAAAACTAATACAGTTAAAATAAATTTTTTACAGAACTCTAAGCTCAATATTCACCTTCCTATAAGTTTTTATTCAAAGAAAATCTAAGTTAATCAAAGTTAAAAATGAGCTACAACTCCCAATTTATAGTCGAAAAATACGCTACCAAAAAAACTATCCATCGTGATGGATGGTTTTTTATTTGTAACGATGCATCGTTACAAATAAAAAAGACGTTTTGAACTACGCTTCTTATCCATTTCTTGATGAGAAATCTAGCAACTTACATCACACATTCAATGTCAATATATTTTTATACATTATGGCCTAAGACTCAAACTAGAAGACATAATCTCTAAAAGCTTCGGTGTGACCTAACCGGATATTCCATCTATATTTCGGATACATATATAAAAGCCCTTCTAAGTATCAGAAATGTCTTTAGTGAAATGCCGAGGCTGTCGTATATAGCTAATGGCTTAATACTGTCACGCAGCAGTTTGTGTCGCTGCAATGGTTCCTTAAAGTACAGCTTTTAAGGAGAAATGCCATTATCAAAACATGTTTCATACTGTGTCAGTATGTGAGCTTTAAGCTTAGCACATTTACAAGGCTGTTACAGACCCTGCGCACGGTGCGGCGTGGACTAAAATCGAAAAAGTGGCTTTATATTTAAAAAGTTAGGTGAATATATTATTAATATAGGATTGGTCATAGTGTAATAAAACTGTTTTGTTTTCAAAAGAAATTATAATAAAGGCGTTGGAATCGCTTAAAGTAAGATTGAACGTGTTACAAAAATTAATATTTATATTTTTTGGCCCTTTTGAGAATCTTTAATTACATTTGTTGGTTGAAAATAATGCATTGAAAATTGAACTTTTAAATAGTTTTTAAAAAATTTATATTTATGTGATTCGTAAACTTGAAATTGTTTCAACTCCCAGCACCATTTCATTTTTTGACGCAGGGAACAATGTCGCTATAAGGTTTAGTTGAGTGCCAGCTCAAGTGTTGGTTCGTCAATTGATCGCTGTCCTGAATCACGAGGCATGCCACCAATATCCCTCATGTAACTCCAGAGTAACGTTAATTCAAGAGGAACAAAAAAAACCCTCCAAGTTGGTAATTGTAGTCTGGTCTTGATTACCTACCAGTTTATTTTCTGATGTCCTATGGGTTTTTTTTTTAATATGCAAGAAATGTATGTACTCCACATAGCTAGTTGTAACTAAATCGTTATGCAAAGTATGCAGTAAAATTTTCTTATAATGAAACAATTAAAAAACTAAAAACTGGCGCAACAGCCCAATAGTGGGCCATGGCCTGCCTTGCCCATTTCAGCTTTCGTGACCTAGGGTGTTAGGCATATGCCCCGGTAAGGTGGTCAGCCTCACGCGGAACCCCCAGTGTTTAGTTCCCAAGCATACTTGGTACCCATGTTATCGACCCACTTAAGGGATGAAAATATGGGTCAACCTCGCCCAATCCGGGATTCGAACCCCGGACAAGTGGCACAGCAATGCAAAGCACTACCACTGCACCACGGAGCCTCAATGAAACAATTACAGATAATAATTTAATTACGAAGCGTCATCTGTTTAAAAAGAAGGAATTCTGCAATCACTTATTTTGCTGATGATAATATCAGTCCTTTTCTACTGAGTAACTAATAACCAAAAGCTAAGAGCAATTCAAAGTATTCAATGCCGCTATTTTTCAAAGCGAAATTTCAAATTATTATGGGGTGAAAAAGGAATGATTCCCACTTGACAAAAAAATCCTATCAAATCGATATTAACCTAATTAGTTTCCGACTCATTTGCTTTTGGTTTACATAAATATTATATTTTACAAACAACACCTCTTATTACTTAACCTCCCAAATTATTCATAAATAAATTTAATATTAAATAAAATAAGTAGAAAATAAGTTAACATGTTTCATTATGTATCATTTAAATATTTTAACATAAATTAAGCAATAAGAGAAGTATGGTTAGGAGTAATTAGTAAGTACATATTAAAAACCTGAAAGTTATAAATATCAAATAATTTAAATTTTAAAACTTGTTTTCTTCTTATCGTAGTAAGACCAGATAAATCAATAATTTTTACATTCGCTTAATTAAAATGAAAATCGAAGATATGACATGCATACTTAAATAATACATTAGTTTTATTACTTTTGCCATGTCATTAAAGTAATTAATATATTATTCTTTACTGCGAATTAATAGCCCGTAGTGTGCTTCATTGCTTAATAATGAATAGTACACTTACATCCTAAATGTCGATAAATGTACCAAGCATACTTGGATAACACTGATCCAGCCATTGGAATATGAACCGCCTAAAAGGACATTATTGCGATAAAAAGTTATTTTCTTAATGAAAATACGTATATTTGATAAATTTCTAGGCTTTCATTCAAGATTTCTAATGGTATTCCTTAAACTTAACTAGGCGTTTTTCAAAGAACTTATATTATTATATTCTCCAATCTAATCAAATAAAATTATCGAAATGTCAGAAATATCAGTGACGAATATTAATGAAGTCTTGTATAAATTAATCAGATTTGCGAAGGTTATAGGAGTTTTCAACATAATTTTTAAATAAATGAATTATATGTTAACAATTTAATTGTATTGATTTTTTAATTCAATCAATGACTATTTTTATTGAATTAAATTGTTTAACCAAGAATAATTTTTCGGAACATATATAACAAAATGGGAAGGCAAGATAAATTTTCGAACAAAGAAAATATCAATTAGCAAATTTATAGAATGTATATTTTAATAAGCCAAATACTAAGTATATTTTTTAGAACTTACAAATCGTAAACAAGATAATTTTCGGAACTATTATATATTAGCAAAATTATTTTCGAAGGCAATTTAATTTCAACATTTTCTTTTATACAAAGAAAAAATCAATTGCAAAAAATTATAGAAAAGTACATTTTAATAATGAAACCATATATCCCTACGTTTTAATAAAATAATTGAAACCAGTTATCGCTCAGAAACCATTGTATTTTTATCGTTCCTAATTCCTCTTTTGAATAATGTAGCTAATTCAAACGCATCTTTTTATTATACTCCAAATGTTCTTTTTGTACCAAATGGTTACTTATCACGTGAGATATGTTCAATGTTACATTTTTAACGATTGCTAGATTTTTCCTGGATCTGAACTAATGTACCCGATAGAAGAGCAGCTTTCAATTATTTATGATGATGACATCTTAAGGGAGTTTTAATGTGAAAACAATTTCTTTTAGTCCAAGGATCAAAAGGGTTTTTATGAAGTAGTCATATAGTCATAATTCCGAAAGATTTTCTTGATTGCATATATACGTTTTAATAAAATAATTGAAACCAGTTATCGCTCAGAAACCATTGTATTTTTATATATGTTCTAATTCTTTTATAATGTAGCTAATTCAAACATCTTTTTATTATATCAAAGTTCTTTAGTACAAATGTTATTATCACGTGAGATATATAATGTTAATTTTTAACGATTGCTAGATTTTTCTGATCATATGAATATTTCATAGAAGAGCACTTTCAATTATTTATGATATGACATCTTAAGGGATTTTAATTAAAACAATTTATTTAGTCCAGATCAAAGTTTTATATAAGTATATATATATAATTGAAAGTATTTTTAATTGATTATACCTTTTATAAACAATCATAGTCATAATCATGAAAACAATTCTTTAATAAAATATCTACTTTTATAAATCAATCATAACTATCGAAAGTTTTCTTTATAAAAGTATCCATTTCTATAACGGATAGTCCCAATTTCGAAAAATGTTATTTTATAAATTTATCAATATTTGCTTCCACCCAACATTCAAAACGCAAAAAGTAGAAGCTTTTATAATAGCTCTATAAGTGTCAACCACTTTCATAGCACAAACTACAAAAGCTGCAGACAAGTGTGATATGTCAAAAAATTCAGCGCATCGAAATTAGAAGACATTGAAAATCCCAGAAACAATTTTAATTCGAAGTACTTAAATTATTTTTAAAAAAAAACACAAAATTTAATTATCATTTAAAAGCATAAGAAAGCTATTTTTATTATAATTAAATCACAATTTCCACTCACAACAACCGCAAAAGAAACTTTACTTTTTTAAAATAAAATTTAATTAAATTAAAATTTATTTTTGTGATATAAACCAGTTTGGAATGACGTCATGATATGTGCCACAATGAGATTATTGGATGGTTCGTATTGTTTGTTTAGAAGAGGCACAAGGCGTTTGACTTGTATGTTGATATGAAATGTTTTACTTCTTTTCAAGTGTGAACAATATCTAATACAATTTTTAGAAATACAAAAAAAATACAAATGATATGTAATAATTATTCAATTTTCGATTAAAAATAGTTTGTTTAATTTTGACGTTTAAAAGTTTAATCTAAAGAAGACGATGCTAACTAAATATTATATTTGGTGCTTTTTTTATATGCATAAATTTTGTGTAAAAAATTTGAAATGAATATGTTTCTGTTACAAACATACTTGCTATGGAAAGCAATCTTAATCATACTTTTGAAAAGTTTTTTTAATAAAATATCTATATTTCCATTAAATTTACATAAACTATTTGAAATAATATAATATTTCATTCCGACGGTATAAATATTTATTTAAAAGGATTCTTCATCAATATTGCTAATATTAATCTTTCTGGTTAAAACGTTTCAAGATTTTATTTTCTGTCAATAGATAATAATAAGCAGTTCCATCGCAATGTGTATGTTATATTTCACGTTTAAAATATGCATATATTTGCTCTGGTTCGTAAATATACATTACTTCCTAGAAAAATCTTCGTGCTGTATATACAATATTTTAAATATATATGTGGTGGAATATTTTAGCAAAATATTATTTACATAAATTTATCGGGGGAGATATATGTAAACGCATATCAATTGAGTTTTATGATAATTGAAAGGCTTTTAAGAAAATATGTTATTTATCTTTTAATTTTACCTTCAAATAACCTTGCACACTAAATGTTTAATCGACCGAATTTTAATTTAATTAGAGGTAACTGCTTAAATAGTTAAGGTTAATCGAATGTCTGTAATAATCATCGCCGAAAAAAATAGAAAAACTCAAGTCAATGTAACTCAAGTTAAACTTTTCCAAAAAGTTAAACTAAATTGAACGTTTTCTACATGATATTTTATCGTTTAAAATGAACTAAGTTAGCTAGTTGAACAATTTTATGCACAAATATTTAAATTATTAAATTAATTTAAGCAATATTTAATTCAGCAAATAGTTATAATTAAAAATAGTTACTTACATTGTTACACAAAATTGTAACGTGTTGAAAATTGTAATTGTGGCTGAGTGTGTGTGTGTGTAAAAATAGTGTGTCACATTCACAAAAAAGTCGGCCAGTGTCTAAAAGGTAGTAGGGTGCCTGCCTCATACACTGTAAAAAAAACTCTGTTGTTTTTACAGTTAAAATACTATATTTTTTACAGTTAAAAACTGTTCTTTAGCAAAATAGTTTATAACTGTTTTAACTGTTTAACCATTAAATGCACCTGCCCCTTAGGGAATTTGAAGACGTGAAGAGTCACGTGATTGGGATCATCGTTCTGATTCGTTCCCGCGCATTAGGTTTCTGTAGCGTTAATGTTTATTAACTGTATCTTTGATGTAGTTTTATTAACTGTATTTGTAACCATTCTACCATTCGAATTGAAGATGTCTTTCAGCTAACATCATGATGCCCCCCCCCCCCCTTCCCCCGGTGACCGCGAGGTGTAAGCGACGTGCCTCTCACCGAGAAGGTTCTTGGTTCTGTGTTTATCCTAGTCTTACAATGAACGTATTCGTGCTTGTGAAAAAAAATGCTCTAAAAATCACCTGGGTGCCCGAGTACACTGCGATATACGTGCTTGTTAAATCTGTGGCGTTTTTTAAAGTTAAAAACTGTAATTTTTTTACAGGAAAACTGAAATTATAGCAAGGAGAAACTGCTAATTAACAGGGAAAACTGTTAAACTAACGGGGGGAAACTATTAAATTAACTGTTAACTGTTAAATATTAATAAACTGTTAAACTATTAATTGCAGTTTGACAGTTTTTTTCCTGCTAAATAAACAGTTTCTCCCTGTTAAAATTACAGTTTTCCTGTAAAAAATTAGTTTTAAACTGCAAAATAAACAGTTATTAACTGGCGTCAAAGTTTACAGTTTTAACTGTAAAACCACAGGTTTTTTATAGTGTAAGCAAAATAAACTATTGCTGATCAATGTGGAATCATCAATACATTAAATATAAATTTCAGTTGAATAAAACACATTGTTTCATCGATTGTTTATATTTATAGACATTATTTTAATATTAGAGAGAAATCGTATAAATATTTAATTTGTTTTAATAAGAGACGAGAAATATATGCGAGAAAAGAAAGTATTGAAAATCAATGCACGGAATCCATTCCAAAATGCAACAGTATATTCTAATCCACTAAAGCTATGATATTAAAATCATTTGAAGAAATCATACACACTGAAAGAGTTTGAAAAACAAATAAATCTAGATGTCAATGCATTCTAATCCTTTAAAGTTGGCATATTAAAACTATTTGAATAAAGCATGTACACTGAAAGAGTTATAGAGAAACAAATAAATAAATATATCATTGTATTCTAATCCCCTAACGCTAATATATTATATTTATTTGTAAAAATCCTGCATACTGATAGCCATGAAACAAACAAGTAGGTTTGTAATGGATTCTGTCACTTAGATTGCTTCCACACAACACTTGGGTTCAACAGAAAAAAGATGCAAAACACAATATCATCAAACGGCGTTATTCATTAATCATGCTTAAATGTAAATAAAAAACAAAGAATATCATTGTGAAATATTTTATTACGTCATTTCAAACAGATTTATGTCGCAAAAATAAATTTAATTTTTTATTTAAAAGAAATAAAGTTTCTTGCGTGATTGTTGTGAATGGCAATGATGATTGAAAATTACTTCTTGTGCTTTTTATGTGAGTATTAAATAATTTTAATAATTAAGTACTTCGAATTCGAATTTTTTTCTGAATATTTCAATGTCTTCAAATTTCAACGAGCTTAATTTTTGTTGACGCATCACACTGATCTGTAGCATTTGTAGTTTGGCCTATGAAAATGCGTAACAAACAGACGGCTGAACGATTATAATGCCTTCCACTTTCTACGTTATAAGCGTAGTGTGGAAACTAAAACAAATAAACCAAGATGTCACCCAAAACAAATCGTGAAGTTGTCTTGGAGCTCAGGAATTCCCCTAATACTAAATCCAGAGAATGGGTCCTTTCAATAAATCAGAATTCATTTACGACCGTTTGGAGATTTTCTATCTTCCTTACCTTCAATGGATATTAGCACATTCAGCTGTTTTGTGAAAGCTCGTGCAGCTAAACGAGAAGATCGCTTCAAGAAGTTTTAGCAGAAAGTTTTGCTGCCTGCGCACAAGGAATTTTAATTATGCCGTTTTATTGTATTTTAGAATTGAAATGTTAGATTATTTCATCGAATTATAATATAAAATTCGAAGTACGGTATTGAATTTTTATAATAGTGATATAAAACGTGTTGGGAGGATTTGTCATGTTAAAATGCAAATGAAAGGACACAGATGTATTTGACTAGATTTACCGACAGAACAAAATGGCTAGATTTTATTAAGTAAGTTTGAGATAGTTTTTAAGATTTAAAAATTGTATTATTAATAACAAAACTCTCTATTAAAAAGCCTTGAACTTATCAACTATTCTGTAGTATGTAATATATCATTTAACTTGAATACATTCAAATTTTTCGTTTTTACTTCTTTTCAAATCTATACTTAAGCCAAGTATGTATCTTCAGTTCACAAAAAAAATTCCTCAATAAATATTTCAAATGTGTACTTTGAATGAGTCAATAAGTCCACGATTTTGCATTTTGAATTAAATTTTTGTAAAAGTCAAAATAACTAATCTAAAGCAACTAATTAGTAAATTAAAATAAAGAGTGTATCATCAAAAAAAGTACACATTCAGAAAGATTAATTCACCGATTCAATTAAAAACTATGTTAACTATATAGATAAACCAGGTTTTGCTTATCATGTCATGTTTCATCTCTGTTTTTTATGGTATGTTCTTGCATGTCAAAATGGGACTTGAAATAATCAATTAACAAAACACTTCCAGGAAATTTTCCATCACTTACTTTCAAAATACAACTCTAAGAGAATTGATTATTTTAATCACATTTTTATGACATAAAGTTTCCGGATATTCTTGTAAAGTAAACAATAAACAGAGTAACAATTCTAGAATTTCAACAATAAATGTAGGATTGATAAACGGGTCTCCTACAATAAAATGTATTCAACCAGCGTAATATACAATAAACCGGTTTATCATTGTCTATTTTTAATAAAAATATTATAATTTCTTTCTGTCTGAATTTTATAACTAGTATCAATTGTCGGAAAAGAAAATATAATTTGAAAAAGCGTACTAACGTTTTCGATGTTCTAGAATAAATGAATTACTTTAGTTAAATCAACCCAACTGTAAAAATGTAGAGCAACTGTAATATGTGATTGACATAATAAACTTATTTAATTCCTAGTTTGAATACACTTTTGCGACTTTGTACGAATATATATCGGAAGAATTCATCATTCTCTAGAAGTTTCTAAAACTAATTGTTTCTGGAAATGAAAGGGGAAAAACCTTACTTTTTTGTTTTTCTATTTCCTTTTCTAAGATTAGTTTCGAATCTTTGTGAACTAACTTTGAAGTTTGACTTTGAACTTTTCTACTTTTTAGGGACCTTTGTGTAGTTAAATTGTTAATTGCATCCCGATATTAAAAACTGATTTAATTATATCAAAATTATATTTAAAAAATATAATTAGTTAACTAGTTTTTTATGTCACAACATATTTACTAAATCAATGATGATAGAACAATTTGCATTAAAAAGTAATTAATGTCCATAAAACTATATAACTCAGTTTTAAACTCCTCAGCGCAACAGCCCATTACTGGACCAAGGCCTGCCGTGCCCATTTAAGCTTTCGTGACCTAGGGCTCTGGGGTGCTAGGCATATGTCCCGGTAAGGTGGTCAGCCTCACGCGGAACCCCCAGTGTTTAGTTCCCAAGCATGCTTGGTATCCATTTTATCGACCAACTGAAGGGATGAAAGGATGGATCAACCTCGCCCAATCCTGGATTAACTCAGTTTTACACAACTTAATTCTATATTGCATAGTAGAAACATGAGACGTTGAATGGCTCTGGCCAGATAAAAAAAAATACTTGAACAAATCATGTGTCTGGTGCTTTATTTCAAACAAAGAAAAGTATACAGCAGTTTCTACTTTATGGTAAACCTATGCTTAGATATTAATCTGCATATTATCTATATCCTATCCAATGAAGCACCCGTTATTGCTAATCGTCAGTAACAAAAAAAAACACTTATAGGTAGGTCGCGCGAAGGTATTGATACATAAATGATAAAAAAAAAATTGGAGGAAACCAATTTTTTACCTTGTAAAACGTCTTTGATGAAATATAGCCAAAAAATTATTCTTAATTCAAGTCAAATTATTTTTAAAGGCTTAGACATTTTTATAGAGTCTTAACATATGTGACACTAAGAATAATAGTTCCACCAACATCTATAAAACACTCCATTACGGAAAACTAACCCAGTCTTGTCAGAAAAGCAATCAATAATAAATATATATCTTTTTTATTGCAACATAAACTAAAAGTGTTTTGTACGGAGCTTCCCAGGTATCCGAGTCAGTAAATCCCAATCTAGATCAAGAGGATGGTTTTTACTAGTTCTGATGATAGTGGAGTACTATTATTTCTTTAAGTAAACGTTCTATACGTTCTATCGAACATGTGTATGAAAAATAAATTTATAATTTAATTTTGAAAAGAGTAACAAATCAATACATGTCTATTTCTTATCTGTACTTTGGAAAATGTGAGTTTTGAAATTAAACCTTTTAATTTGTATATTTCGATATATATTTAAGAAATTGGAAGTCAGAAAATTGTTAATAACAACTTTGTTGAACACATCAGCTAAATTTATCTCCAAAAAGTGAAAACTGATATTTTTATAATACGAATTCTAATATGATTTTATTCGAATAGAAGAAAATCCCTTTGAGAAATGCTGTCTACCGATATTCAAGTGCGATGTAAGCAAGAATGGTGTGTAGTTTTTTGCCACCAAAAATACTTTACAACATTTTTCTTTCTTAGTAAATTTGCAATCATGTTTGATATTTAAGAATCTATCATCAAATCTATCACACCCAATTCCAATCTTTATTTATTTTAAACCTTTGAATACTAATTCCGTAACTAAATGCGATATAAACTAGGGTAAAACTACACGACCTTAAATTACCACTCAATAAAATCAATACATTGAAAGGTAATTATATACCGTATACGGTAATTTCAATAATTTGAAAATCTAAACAAATCTAGGCAATCTACCCTTTATTCGAGCGGTATGTTCTCTTATTAGTTTAGTTTGAATTATCGTCGCACTAGAGCTACACGAGGGCTATTGGCGACGGGCGTCGTATTTTAGAACCGCAGTCAAGTGACGAGCCGACACCTGAGTTGGCACCCCACGCAACCAGGGCGACATCGTACACTCTTAAAACAAGAGAGCGGTTTTAACTCAGTCTGAGTTAATTTCCACTCCTTTCCGGTGCCGAAAATGCACTTCTCCTATAGGAGTGAATTTCACTCCTTTTCGGAGTGGGTAAAAGAAATAAAAGAAAACAATCTGCGTCCTACACTCTTAAAACGAGCGGTTTTAACTCAGTCTGAGTTAATTTCCACTCCTTTCCGGTGCCGAAAATGCACTTCTCCTATAGGAGTGAATTTCACTCTTTTGTTTTAAGAGTGTACGCAGCGTTAGGACTTTGAAGGATATTTAACGTGCACTCCCTCTACACGGGGTATTATTCGTCGGACATTTTTGGCTGCACGGGCCGTTTATAGGTCGGCAGTTATTTTGGCAATGCCGGGACCCGAACCTGGGACCTTTCGCATGTTAGGCGAGCGCCTAACCGACTGAGCTCCCCAGCCCTTTTTCTCTTATTATAACGTCTTCCTGGCACTAGGAAATCCTGTACCAAAATAAGTTCGATACATCTTTTAGTGGTTTCAGACAGACGGGTGGACCAATGATCAAACACTACTTTTTCAGAATCAGCACCAACCAAAACCAGCCCCACATAATCTCCATTTTGAATTTTTGACCCAATCGCAATGCTTTCTTTAACTTATATTTTATATTAGGTAAATGAAATTAAAAATATGTATTCTATGGGATACTGGGAATTTTTCTTGAAAAATCTACTAATATTGAAGGAGCATTGCTAAGCATAAGCAATCTTTGCCAAATTTATTGTTCCTTAATTAATTCGTCAAACCCAAACTCAAAAGTTTTTATTCAGTTCAAATGTAAAACCTGTATTTTATAGCTAAATTTTTATTTAAAATCAAAGATAAATATAACCTTTAATGATACAAAAAGCTGTGAAACACCTAAGTTTTGGGCTAAAACAGATTTCTGTGCCAATTTAAATGGCTTCTGGTACTAATATAAAATCAAGACCTTAAACCTAAACCAAAACTGGATCAAGCGTTTCTAAATTAAATTATCTTAAAATTTAGATAAGCGCATTATTACACTAAGCTTTTTTAAAGCAATCTTAAAATTTGTAAAAAATAGTTAGTAGATTCGATTTTTTAAAAAATAATGTACCATAAATGTTGAATGCTACTTATTTTTATATGACTTTATATGTATTAATAATGTTAATTGTATATACATCCGGTTTAAAATTTGATTTTATATATCTGGTTTGTAATGTGATTTTTTAATGTAAATCATATTGTGATTCTTTATTCTACTTTTTAAATTTTTGAAATTATTTAAAAAATAATGAATTAACAATTAAATATTTAATTAAGTTTTATTTATTACAATATAAATTATTAGTTCAATCACGTCTCACACTTTTAAACCCTATAATGTATACATTAATATGAGAGAGCAAATTTAAATACATCATTAAACATACATAATGCAATGTTTATTTAGGATAAACTTTTAGAATTCCCAGATTCCTAAGAGATCCAATTATATTTGCATATATAAATATTTCACTAAATATCAGGAACCGCATTCACTCCCAATGAGATTTAATAGATTAACGGCTCTGAGAACGAAAACTGAATTAGAGGTCTACTTAATCGAATTAAATAAGATTTGGGCGAAATCAGGTGTATAAAAATCAAAGTGCGCTAACAAAATATTATTCATCAGGTACAGTTTATGTTTTTATTTTACAATTAATTAGTGCTTCAACAGTATTTTAAAAAAATCAGTTTATTTGATCAATAACGTTTTAGTTATTTTATTGTACATATTGAATTTTATTGTAATAAATTTATAATGTACAAGATGTCGCTACACTGTTAAAAAATTTGTGCTTGGTTTCACCATGATATTGGTTCCTAGTAGCTGCAACGGCTGTGTGGTGAAATGTTTCACCTTTTTTTCGGTGTTTGGTTGAACCCTTTTTATGGATTTGGAAACAAAAACCTGAGAAATGGTTCAACCGAATACCAAAAATATGGTTTAACGTTTCACCACACAGCCGTTGCAGTTACTAGGAACCATATTTTTGGTGAAACAAAGTGCAAAATTTTTAACAGTGTAGTCAACTTCATAACATTGTTTTAAAAAAAAACAATTATAATTTACCATGACAATGTGAAGATAAAACTGCTGCCATCAACCTGTGCAGTGAGTGAACTTTATTGTGTCGTACCGGTGAATACTTTTGCCTCACTGGCAGTGATTGGATGCACCCATCTTATCTGTTTGCGCTATCGCAGTACACTGTTAAAAATTAGGCACTTTGTTTCACCAAAAATATGGTTCCTAGTAACTGCAACGGCTGTGTGGTGAAACGTTAAACCATATTTTTGGTATTCGGTTGAACCATTTCTCAGGTTTTTGTTTCCAAATCCAGAAAAATGGTTCAACCAAACACCGAAAAAAAGGTGAAACATTTCACCACACAGCTGTTGCAGTTACTAGGAACCAATATCATGGTGAAAGAAACCAATATCATGGTGAAACCAAGCACACATTTTTTTTAACAGTGTACAGTGTTCATGAGACTCGTGCGTTTACTTTTCGTCGGTCGTCGTTTTACTTTTCGTTGTTCATTTGGAGAAAAGGGGAGAACGGTGGAACTTTTTGGTTGAATTATACGGTTTTATTACAGTAGAGTCTACAAAGGTAAAGTAAATTCGCCAGAAAAATTTAACTTTAGTTTCTAACGCGGATTCGTTATGCCCTGACGGCACTAAGTTCCAATTAAAAGACCGTTGCAGTAAATTCATTGATCATTAAAGGAAAAATAGATGGTAGTGGGGAGTTTATTAATGCAGTATTATGTTTAAAAACATTAAATATAAAAATTTTAAATCATATTCATTCAACAAAATTTCTCATTTGGTCAGTGTAATTTAGTTATTATAAACAGAAAAGAGGAAAACGAAAATAAACTCATCATAAAGTGATTTTTATGTTCCAACTACTTTTTTTACTGCAATATGTTATTATTAGTCGCACAGATAGCTTTAAAATAGAAAACGGCAAATAATTTAAATTAAATATTAATTAATTGCATAAAAGGTTTCATTGAAATAATGCCAATAATGTTAATGCAAATACTTTAAAGCAGATTTTAATTCGAATATGTTTTTTAAATAGTGAGAACACGCCATTTAATTGAGCACATGCAAATCAATCGTCTGGCTTAACTGAACTAGTTCAAGGTCTTCTAGACATTTTCAGATCAATTCAAGTTGTCTGGCTCTTAAAAAGTAAGCAAGATGTGGAATAACTAAAAAATAAAAATTTAACTATATCTAAGTGTAAGTAGAAAATACTATTGCGAACAGAAAGTGATGTCTGGAACTTAACGAGTAACAAAATTAACAAAAGTTTGAGAAACAATCGTCACTAAAAAACGTGACAAGAATTTGTCTTCTGGAAAACACAATTGAAAAGTTTCAACCCACAAAAGAATACTAAAGAAGTAGACACACATGAACAACTTTAAAAAAAAATTGATTCAAAATTAAAGTCACACACATAGACGTTAAAAGTTTCTTTTCTTATATAAAAGGTTTGACCCAAAGACTAGGTTTTACCCAACGTAAAAAGGTAACACGTAATAAGAATCACTTATTCTTTATAAAAGAAACTCATTGCTCAATGCTCATAAGTTGCTATAGTAAGAAATCAGGTGTTTAGGAATCAGTTATCCCCTGTAAATGTTGCAAAATTGTTAGGTTTTACCTAACATAACAAAATAAGAATCACTTATACTTTATATAAATAATGAAACTTATTATATATATAAGTTTCTAGATAAAGAAATCAAGAATTTAGGAATCAATTATCTGCTGCAATTGTTGAAATATAGTTAGGTTCCACCCAAGCTTTTAAAAAAAAATACGAATCTTTTATAGGGTCAGGTGGAGCAAAATAGGTAAAAACAAACCAGCATATTTTGCATTCGCACCTCCAAAGCAATAAAAATATCAATTCAACCGGTGTAAAAAATATTTAGGATACGCAAATGAACTTTTCTTATAACATTTAAAGTGAAATTTCTCTGAAAAATTTATTTTAATATTGATAAAAGTGTTTGAAAAAGGGATGTTTTTGACCTATTTTACCCCATGGGGTGGAGTAAAGTAGGTCAGTAGTGGGGTAAAATAAGTTATGCTTTAAAAACAACTTCAATTGAACAATTTATTTAATTATTTGATTACATTGTTTAGAGAGCAATCAGGTAAGATGATATAAATCTTTACAAGAACTAATACAGTCCCCTGAGGATCAATCCTGTGTCGGCAAGGACTTTTACAATTTTAGAAGCATCTCCATCCGAAACATCATCTTTTTAGAAGAAAATGAAATAAGAACTTTCTTTTTCTCTTGAAAATATTGCTGCGTGTATCTTCTTCAATTTGTGAAAGAATACCAAGAAATAACTTCTTGGTTTTTTTTCCCAAAAATTCGATCTGTACCCACTTTGTTATTTGCAGAGAATTGAAATTGTCAAAACTTTCTTAGCTCAATGTAATTTTTTCACATGTAATGGTTTCATTTCTTCTCTGTTTCCCTACAGACATTTTTGCAGATTTCTTTTCCATTCTTGCATTTTTGATATGTAATCTATTTAAAGAAGAAGTAGTCAACATTTCTCCCATTTATTTCTGCATAAGTTTTCTCTTCTTTTTGCATTCCACGTGGCTTCCTTGCAAGCAATTGCTAGCTCATAGAAATGTCTCTACGATTGCAGATTTGATGTGCTTTAAAGGAGAACCTATACTTGATTCATCTTGAAAGGTAGCTCAAACAGTCTGACGTGTTGTAGTTTCCGACGAAGATGACGCTGTTGCAACAGCTTGACTTTTTAGCCTACTTTTCTTTTTTTTAATTCGAAAGAATTAAAAAAAATGAAAAAGTAGGTATTGACATGCGGTCGATGTCCGTCTGTCTGTCTGTCCGCCTGTCTGTCTGTCCGTACCCCCCTTCCAAAATCGGTTCTATCCATCGGATCTTAAAAATTCTTTTTTTGTTAGAAAGCTATGACCTCAGATACCCAACTTTCATACTTTTTGTCCGTCTGTCTGTACGTCCGGACGGACATAAATCTAATATCTGTCGGCGAATTTCCCATTGAATTAACATTGAAATTCAATTTCGAGTCATTTAAATCACTGTAGGTATTGAAATGCGGTTGATGTCCATCTGTCTGTCTGTTCGTATGTCTGTCTGTCTTTCCGTCCGTCTGTCCGTCTGTCTGTCCGTACCCCCCTTCCAAAATCGGTTCTATCCATCGGATCTTAAAAATTCTTTTTTTGTTAGAAAGCTGTGACCTCAGATACCCAACTTTCATACTTTTTGCCTCTTCTGAGTCGGGATAATATATCGTAGTGGCGGAATACATAAGTTCATTAGCATTTAAATCACTTAGGTATTAATTATTCATCGTCTGTCTGTACGTTGCTTCCTCTGGTACGGTATCAATCTTAAAATTCTTTTTTTAGAAGCTATACTAGATCCCATTAAGGTCTTTACGGACAATAATCCATTTTTGAGAATTCCATTGTTGCATGAAATTCATTTTGAGCACTTAAATCACTGTTGCCAAATCAACAATGACATAGAACTTTATTTATTTTAAACATATTTGAAGCAATTAATATTTTCAGAATCGTTGGAATGAAGTCATAAAAATTGTAGCAAATTTCGATTCTTGTTTACATTTATTATCTCAGAAAGCGGGAAGCAACTTTTGCATGCAATTATGCTTGTTTTAGTTTCATTTCTTTTTTTTAATGCAGTTCGAGATAGTTTCATTACTTTTGTTATTATAAATATTAATTATCTTCGAACTACAAATAAATCCCACATATGATAAATAATATTTAATTAATTTGGCGAAAGAATATTAAGAAATAGTTGATTTGGTTTGAATGTTTAAAGTATAGCTGGATGCTTGTTTCGATTTTTTTCTAATGGTATAAACATCTAGTGTAAGAAACGGCTGTTGAAGCATTACTTTAGACCTAGTTTTTTTTTCCGATTAGAACTTCATAAGAAATTTAATAACAGGAAAAGTAGGCTATTTTAAGTCGTTATTCTTTTTATCTTATTTGTCTGTTGTCATTTCAAAATGTTATCACGAAAAAAATTTTCATTTTAAAGCAGAGCCAGACACTAACTTTGTTTCTTACACGAACGGAATAAATTTAAAATCCAATCATTGAAATTAAACACAACCAACAGAGTTTAATGAAAACAGTAGGTATTAAAGCCAGATAAATATCTCTTTTATTTCGTAAGTTGTCAAATAATCACTGTTTACTGGATTTGTTACCGCTTCAAAATTGTTATACGGCTTTTAAATTTTTTTGAGAAATTGAGTTCATTAAGAATATATTTTTTCTTTGAAACTCGGCAGGACAAAATTAAATCTTGGTAGTAATTAGCAGACAATCATTTTATAGTTTAAATATTTGAAAAAAATTGGATAAGAATTATTTATTTAAATATAAAATAAGTTTTCATGAATCATTGGATGTACGTTCATAAATAGAGAAATTTGATTTTTTATCTACATTTAATTTTAAAGACAAATAACGCAGTTATTTTGCAACAATTATAGAGTTAATTACATATTCTCATTTTAAGTAGTTCGTTAAAGGATTCAATTTTTTGGAAGCTTAAGCGTTAATATCTTCGAATTAAAATAAACTAACAGATCATAAATAACTTTAATTTCTTTCGAAAGATTATTATAGTGTATTTTTTTTAATTTATAATTATAGCTAGATGCGGTCATTTTTTCAACGTAAGTCAAAAGGCATTTATGTGTATTAAGGAACTAGTTTTTTCATACAACTTCAGTTCAGTTTAGTCGAAGAATACAAGATCTTTATGAACTTCTTGTTTAATTGATGATGTGTTTGCCATTGATTCAACTGTTAAAACTGTGCGTGGAACATGGTTTCTAAGCATTTGTTTTTATACAATGTCTTTCGAGGAAATATCCCACTTCTTTTGAATCCACCAACACTGTTTTCGGATTGAAATTCTCGAAAGCAGTTTTCAATAATGAAGGGGACAATGAATTTCAAATTTTCAGTCATTTATGAGTAAAAGAGTGACAAACCAATATTAAAAGCAATTTATAATAATAATTGGTATCAGAAAGTGATTTAAAAAGCAAAAAATTATGTTAGTTGTATAATGTGTGTTTAGCCGTACCTATATATTAAAATCTGACCTATTTTACCCCACACAGTTTTTTTGCTCTAAAAATTTAGTTATTCCTTTTTTTACTTTGAAACTTTCTGAATTTGTTCTTGACTAGCATCTGTATTCAATAAGATAAAAATTTAATATGCACGTGCTTCGAACTTTTCTTAAAACAAAAGTTTTCTACGGCTAGAATTTAAAGTTTCACAAATGAAAACACATAATGGCAAAAAAACTGTAACTGCACAGTAGAATTTACAGTGAGTTTTGCATATAAAAGGATGAACAGTATCAATAAAATATAAAACTGGCATCAAGAGAAGAAAAAATTATCTCGTTTGTTTTTTAAAAATTTTGTTTTAAAACTGACATATTTTACCCCGTGACTTATTTTACCCCACCTGATCCTATACGTCCTGAAATTCATTGCTTTTAAGTTGTTAGGTTGCAAAATCAAGAATTTAGGAATCACTTATATATAATATACAATAGAATTACTTTGAATTTATTTTATAAAAATAAAATAATTATTTAGAATCCACTATTTTACAAGGTGTAAATAAGTTTTTCGATAAACAAATCAGGGATTTCTGAATTACTTATCTACAAGCCGAAAATAGAAACAAAACATTGCATTCATCCTTGAATACAAATCACAACTCTGCTTTAAACAAGAGGAAATAATCCTAGATTCTATTTATCTTTCTCATTCCGAATTCCTATAGGAGCCAATAGGCGCCTTAATAGATACATTATGCAACACTCCAGTTAAATCCTTTAACGGTAAAAGCTTCTGGCCTAAGGCGAAAGGGGTCAGAAAGCTTGTTTAGTGCCTCTGTGTCCAATACTAATGTACCAGAGGTTGGTAAATCGAATGTGGCATTACACACCGTTAGACGTGTGTTTGAAGCTATTGTGTGTGAAATATTAACTTTGAAGAGTCTTTAATGATAAGCGGGAATGGGGGTGAAATGGGCTGGAGTTTGGTATCGGCGAAGCGAAAATCTTAGTTACGGAGTTTTGGTTAAACTATAAAGTTGACGGGAGATTAGAGGCGAAAATACAAGGTAGCTTATGAGTAGTGAGGTACTTATTTAATCGTGTACGGAGTCTCTTGAGCTCACGGTTCAGCTCAGAAGTCTTTAAGAAAACACAACTCAATTATGAAAGTATGTGTTTTTGTTAAAGTGTTGGAAGTTGCAGGAAAGAATGGTTTTTAGCAAACTCTTTTGCGAAAACACTTGCAACAAGTTACGTTAAACTCACAGTAGTGTATATAATACGTCAAGATCTCGTATGCGCTTACTAAGAACAATTTTTCGATATCAATCATGACTTTCAATTACCTAATATGAAATACTATGAGGTAATGAAAGTATTACGATGGGGGTCGAAAATTCGAAATGAAGATTTTGTGTTTTCTACACGTTTTGAAGGGCGCTGATTCTACAAAAATGGTTTTTGATCATTGGTCCGTCTGTCTGTCCATAGGTCGATTTTAAAATCAATGTTGTCTTAGGTTAGGTTAGGTTTGAATTATCGTCGCACTAGAGCTACACGAGGGCTATTGGCGACAGGCGTCGTATTTAAGAACCACAGTCAAGTGACGAGCCGACACCTGAATAGGCACCCAACGCAACCGTTAAGGGCGAGATCATACGCAGCGTTAGGACTTTGAAGGATATTTAACGTGCACTCCCTTACACGGGGTATTATTCGTCGGACATTTTTGGCTGCACGGGCCGTTTATAGGTCGGCAGTTATTTTGGCGATGCCCGGACCCGAACCTGGGACCTTTCGCATGCTAGGCGAGTGCCTAACCGACTGGGCTCCCCAGCCCCATCAATGTTGTCTTAAGTTTCATAGTGTTCAGGGTTAGGTTGAATTACCGTCGCACTACTAGAGCTGCACGAGGGCTATTCTTAACTTCTGGAGCAAAATATTAACAATTTGGTAACCAAATTTTCCAACTATCTAAATTTTAATTAATTTTTGGTAAAAAAAGATTCTAATATATTTTATGTAACTTATTTTTTTTATCATAAGATTCAACTTCTTCACACAACGATTAAAAGGTAAGAATTGCTTCTTTCTGGAGCAGTCCCAATTTTTCTACTTCTACTTCGTTGTCCGGCTTCGGTATTTTGGGATATCTTCAGCTATCGGGTTCATTTGCAATTAAAAGTATTATTGATTATAGAAGTCAGGTGAACTAGCAGCCTCATTGTGCTTGAAGAAGATTTCAAGAAATCAATCACAAATATCAATTTTAGATATCTTCCATTTATGTGTTTTTAATAACAACTATGCTATATATTCAACATTTATATTTATGTTTTCTTATCATGAATATAAATTGGTTAAAATGGTAGAATATGAAAAATATAATATACTATGTTAATCCATTAAATACTCAAATTGAGCAACAAAGCAAAAATGGATTGGAAATTTTAAAGTCTTTTTCACAAAAATAGATACTTTAATTTGAGCAATCGATTATCACCAAATAAAAATCATGTTTTATAGGTTTTGTAAAAAAAAACTTTCTAAATGAATTTTATTTCAATATAATTTATTATTTAAATTTTTAATTAGAATGTAAAAAAAACAACTTTTAAATGAACACCTAGCAATTTAGAATTTAACATATTTGTTGTACACGCCATCTCAGTGGCGCAGTGGTAGCGTACCTTTCTCACAACCCTAAGATTACGAGTTCGATTCCGACTAGTCAATAGTTTTCAGAATGAGAAAATTGTAGGCACACATATCATATCGTCGGTCAAATGACAAAACCACGAATGTGCAGATTCTAAGGATTTCCGTTTTTTGATAAATAAAACCGCTTCTCGGTTTAATCGGTTCTTTTTTTTTCCTCCGATTTTAACCGGGACCAGTTAAAAGTAACTAAAAATCGTTCCTTTGAAAAACCGGTTCTAGTTGCTTGGTTGGTAGAACGACTCCGGCTGTCTATTTAGGTTAGGTTTGAAATATGGTAGGTATGAAGATGTTTGTTGCTGCGTAATGTGTCATATTAATAGCATTACCAGTAGCATAGTTCTTGTTGCCTTAGGGCATTATACGCAGCGAGGGTGTTAATAAATAATGAATCCATATCATACAAATCCATTATGATATATTTTATGACACTATAATCCATTGATTTATCCAACTGCATTAAGTTTTCCTTCAGTTTAGAGACTCGTCAATTGACTGTGATTCTTAATTACGACACCCGTTGCCAACTGCCGTCATATAGCTCTGAAGCGAAGACAATGCAAACTAACAAACCTTAAGTTTAACCGGTTAAAATGTTTATTCAAAACGGTTCTACAGTTTTAACTGGTTCAGCTAAAGAAATGTTTTTGCCCATTTAACTTAAGCCAAAAACCGGTTTAACTGTTTCCGGTTTTCCATCCCTTTGCACTTTTGTGATTTTGCACATTCGTGGTTTTGTCATTTTACCGACGATATGATTTAGTGGCACAAATTCCTTCACAGATCCTTTAATTACCTGATTGGCCCATGCCAATCAGGTAACATGGCATCAGCATACATGGACATAAATGTATTTCAAAAAATCCATATTCAAATTATTTAATTGAAAATTTAAAAACCAAAGAATTTCTAAATTGTACTTCAGCAGAGTACTTTAGGAAAAATCCAAATTCTGACTAACTTGAACACCTTCAGAGAGGTCAAATTAATTATAATTGTGTCTTTTATAAATACTAGAATACAACTGTTATTCCAATTCATAAAATATGTTATTTAGTTTTAAATCATTCCATATTACACTAAAAAAATTTCAAAAATTTAAAAAATAACTATATATTTAAAATAAAAATGTAAATTGGTGGACATAAATGTATTTAAAAAAATCCATATTCAAATTATTTAATTGAAAATTTAAAAACCGAAGAATTTCTAAATTGTACTTCAGCAGAGTTATTTTATGATCGTTATTAAAAATTTATGTTTTTTTAGGAAATGGCAACGTTTGATGCAAAAAAAGAAGTATGATGATCATTATTTAAAATTATATGATAAACTGATAACTTGCGTTCTACGCTTATTCTAATGCATAGCTTTTACTAGATAATGCATAATATAAAAGCTTTTAAGCAATTTAAGTTAATATTACTAAGCACCATACTTGAAATAACAATACTTTTACGCTTTTGAACACTTTTCCTGCACTAAAATTTAAAAAGGCAATTGCAAGAGTAAAAAAAAATGAGGAAAAATAAATTTTAACATGTTTAGGCACTTGACTGCATTAGCTTTTATTAAAATAAACGGTTTAATATTGTTTTTGTTCATAATTTTTTTTAAATAGAACGTATAAAAGTCGTAAATAATTTGGTTGTTTTTTGGGGTAATTAAAATAAAATTAATATTTTTCTTTTGTTTCCGATCAAACCATTTTGAAAGGATTTTTCTGAATTCTACTGGCCAATTTTAAAGGTTTACTTTTAAAGCATTTACTTGAACACAAAACTGTTGTAAATATAAAATGTAAGATCAAATAACTATTGTTTGAAATGTATTATTATTTTTAATCTGTAAATATGTTTTTAAAGAAGAGTTTAAACCTACCCCAAATACAACTTTCTTTCATATACAAAAAAAATCCCTACAATGGACTTAAAAAAAACTAAATTTTAACTCGGCGAAATGTCTTTTATATACAACATGCAAAATAGAAAAGAAATACATAAAGAAACTATATTCACTACCGTTTATAGAGTCAATTTCTTTTCCTTTCTATGTATGTAATAGCAAAAGATGCAAGTCTCAAAACATAAGTTGTCTTGGTGACTAGTTAAATGACATTCTGGAAACTTTTACTAGTTGCTAACAGTCAAAAGAATATAATTCTTTAAAAAAACATGCGGGTACCATAGAATGTAAAAATTTTTGACTTTTATGACCTTTTTATAAGTATTCAATTGTACTGTGACAAAACTGTAACTTAAAAGGTTAAATTTTAGCAAAATTGTGAAAAAATATGTTCTTGAAATTTGTCCGTTTTAATGTAGAATTCTTTCTGATTTTAGATTAGGTTACACAATCCGTTGCAACCTATATTAATCATATAGGACAATACCATAATAAAAAAATCAGAGAAAGTAGTGTCTCAAAGTTTTCCAATACAAATGAAAATTTAGAGAATTTTTAGTTGATAGAAACGTCGAGTGTCCACTACAAAAAGAAATTTGACCAGAACACAGGTTGCAACATTAAGGGACACATGATGCAATCTTCTGTCTTAAATAACAAAATATTGCACTCTTTTCAATAAAGCTGAACTAATTAATTGGTACAGTGTGAGTTTTTTCCTCTACTTATAAAGATCTTAGTTACAATGTTAAAAAATATTCTAAT